>QLOS01000896.1:0-24940 GCA_003313725.1 Russula sp. MG48 | reverse complement strand
ACCGGTGGCGACCCGGAAGCCGGTGGTAGCGACCCAGAAGCCGGTGGCGGCGATCCGGAAACCGGTGGCGACCCGGAAGCCGGTGGCAGCGACCCAGAAGCCGGTGGCGGCGACTCGGAAGGCGGCAGCGGCGGCGACCCAGAAGGCGGCGGCGGCGACCCGGAAGCCGCGAGCGCGGAGTTGGCGATGGAAGCGATGAGAAGGACTCGTGCGACTGTCTGGGAGGGGCGCATTTTTTGTAGAAATGTGACGTAGATCCGGCGAGAGGCGAAGACGGTGATCAAATTCGTAATAGGTGAGCGAGTAGTCGTCAAGACTAAAAAAAAAGGGAGTTCAAAATTCGCAAGAAACGAAAGAGGCTAACATCGGGGATAGGGTAAGTGTTGGCAAGACAAGGGCGAGAGAAAAAGTAAAACTCACTATCCAGTACCCAGGAGTATTAAGGTGAGCCGAGCTGAGGGGATTACAGGGAATCGATGGGGGTTTTTATAAGCCCAGCCACGAGTACCCGAGGGAGTCTTAGTCGCTATACTCTCTGTCCGCGGTCCAACTGAATGAGCATGCCCAGGTGTCCGCGGGACTCAGGGAAGGACACAAAATGCATTGTCAGTATGCGAACCCCCAGCCGCGGCAGCATTCGCGGACTAATTGGGTGGTCCGGTTACATCGAACGTGTCCGTATGTGTCGGTGCCAAGCATTCAAAGATTCTATCATCAAACGTGTCTGCATATGTCGGGGATAAACATCCTAACATCATATGAGACAATTATCCGTATTTGCCAATGTCGTGATTCAACGACAGGATACAATCGAGATCAATGGTGGGTTGCTCCCTCTTCGTGGTGCACGTGTGCATGTCCCTCCCATGGATGTTTCAAACCCTGTACAAAACGGTCGGTGCTAGTCCTTGGCAATGGAACAGCGACGTACCAAAAGTTTGGGGCCGTCCTCTCTGTACAAGGGACGTCACTTTCGAGAGGGTTCCGAAGAATAAGGGGACGAACCTGGCACGATAGAATATGAAAAACCACATTGTAGCTCCGAGAGCTTTGGCGAGAAACTTGTGTTTGAAGCCGGGCAAATGGGGATGAAATCCAGAACCTTGATAGATTATTGATTCCAAGACAAGAAATTCAACAATATAGCAGAATTCGTACCAGCAGTAGGACCCGCCATTGAGGAGATGATATGATAGTCGGTCTCTGAAGCGTGAATTCGGAGGTGTCGGGCCAACAACTCCGGTGATTGCCGTGGAAGACCTATCGACCGCCAAAGTCAACGGATCAACTGATCCGTCTTCTTCACTGGCAGCAACTTAATACTGTGCAAGGATTCGCCTCAGGAACTGTTAGGAGCAATGCTGCCGGAGATATGTGCGACGGCGGCGCACCAGATGCGTATAGGGGACATTCGGATGCACTCGGGTGCACTTGGATCTACTCCGAGTGCATTGATAAGATACACATTAATATTGTACTTAAGCACGCTACTAGCATAGGAGAATAAAATCTGTTCGGCGGACACCCCGTCAAATTGTGATTCCCTCTATCTCACCAGAAACTGCCCCTAGAACCGCATCCAATCATGCCCCCGCACGCTACAATCACCTACAAGGTAGATGGGAGCGAAAGGATCTTCGATCGCCACCTTAAAGGTATAAACTTTCCGCAGATGGTCAGACTTGGCTTGTGTTGACAGTATTTGTCCCGAGAAAAGAAAAATCCCATGATGAGATGAAAGGAATGGTTTGCCGCAAGCTTGGACTTGATCCCACAGCTCCAATAAAGCTATTCCACCTGCGTCCTGGTAAACGGGAGGGGTGGCCTGAGAAAGTCGATCTAGAAGATGGTGCGCCCCTCCAGAGTCACCTTCACAAAGATCTCAATTTCCTTCAGACGATGATTTTGAACTCTTTAAGATTCGTGCACGCTACCAGATGCATGTCGATGTGAAGGTGGTCATTCCGCCGCAGGATACGCAGGTGTCAGGAAGCCCCACTGTATCTTCTCCTCACGAGTCCACATAGGGTTCCGAAAAATAAAGGGACGAACCTGGCACGATAGAATATGAAAAACCACATTGTAGCTCCGAGAGCTTTGGCGAGAAACTTGTGTTTGAAGCCAGGAAAATGGGGATGAAATCCAGAACCTTAATAAATTATTGACTCAAAGACAAGAAATTCAACACTCTAGCAGAATTCGTGCCAGCAGTAGGGCCCGCCATTGAGGATATGATATGATAAGTCGGTCTCTGAGGCGTGAACTCAGAGATGACGGACGTTGACAACTCCGGTGATTGCCGTAGGAGGCCTATCGACCGATGAACCAACTGATCCATCTTCTTCACTGGCAGCGGCTTTACTGTGCAAGATTCACCTCAGGAACTGACCCTAGAAACGCATCCAATCATGCCCCCGTACACTAGAATCACCTACAAGGTAGATACGGGCGGAAGGGTCTTCGATCGCTTCTTCAAAGGTATAAACCTTCCGTCGATGGTCAGACCTGGCTTGTGTTGACAGTATTTGTCGTCCCGAGAAAAGAACAATCCATTGATGAGATGAAGAGAAATGTTTGCCGCAAGCTTGGACTTGATCTCACCGCTCCAATAAAGCTATTCCAACTGCGTTATGATGAAAGGGGCCCGGGGTGGGGATGTACTCTAGTCGATCTAGAAGATGGTACGTCCCTCCAGAGCCACCTTCACAAAAGAGCTCAATTTCTTTCAGATGATGATTTTGAAGTCTTTAAGGATATAGCAAGCCGCCGGAACATTATAGATGTGAAGGTAGTCATTCCACCGCAGGATACCGTGACGCAGGTGTCAGGAAGCCCCACTGTATCTTTTCCCCACGAGTCCACATGAGTTTTTCTCTATCCTGCGACTCGTATTAACTTGTGTACGAATCTGACTTATATTCGAGAAGTCGAGGACGGATATGGACTCTGATATTTGAAGTCCCGAGTGTTGGGTGTTCACAGGGCTGGGCGTAGGCACACGCCGCCGACCCACGCCGCCCCCTTTCTATCGGCTTCGAAGCCCTTCGAGCGCGCATCTTTGTAACATGCTGCGCCAAACAGAAGCGGAGCCTTTTCTCTCTTTCTCTTCTGTCTCTCAGCTCCACCGACAGCTTTATTGTACAAGGGAGCGGGGCACTCTTTTCCTATATTCATCTCAGACCCCGTCCTTTTGGGAGCGACGGATGCTATCATGTCCGCCCAGTCCCTACTGATCCTCTACAAAACTCAGGGGAGTCGCTCCTTCACACGAGTCAGTACAGGTATGAATGTCTGCTAGTAGTTTGATCTGACTTCCGCTGATTATGTTTGTCCTGAGTGAAGAAGAATATCTGGGAAAGGCAAAGACGCTGGTTCGCAATAAGCTTGGAGTCGGCCATGATGCTCTGATAGAGCTAACCTACCAACTGCGGGATGAAGAAAGCATCATCTTAGATGATGGTACATCTCCTACAGTTTGACGTTTGTAATCGTGAAGGTGACCATTCAAAGATTCTATCATCAGACGTGTCTGCATGTGTCGGGGATAAATATCCTAACATCATGAGACAATTATCTGTATTTGTCAATCAACGACAGGATACAATCAAGATCAATGGTGGGTTGCTCCCTCTTCGTGGTGCATGTGTGCATGTCCCTCCCATGGATGTTCCAAACCCTGTACAAAATGGTAGGTACTAGTCCTTAGCAATGGAACAGCGACGTACCAAAAGTTAGGGGCCGTCCTCTCTGTACAAGGGACGCCACTTTCGAGAGGGTCCCGAGTCCGAAGAATAAGGGGACGAACCTGGCACGGTAGAATATGAAAAACTACATTCAGTTGTAGCTCCGTGAGCTTTGGCGAGAAACTTGTGTTTAAAGCCGGGCAAATGAGGATGAAATCCAGAACATTAACAAATTATCGATTCCAAGACAAGAAATTCAACAATCTAACAGAATTCGTATCCTTGCAGCACGAATGCGAGTAGCAGAGCGGGTTACTGGCATTCTGGGAAGACTGCACACTCGGAGGGTCGACGTCGGTCGTTTGAACACGTTATTAATAAGCCTCACTACCAGCAGTAAGGCCCGGAGATGATATGATAGTCGGTCTCTGAGGTGTGAACCCGGGCGTTGACCAACTCCGGTGATTGCCGATAGTGTCAACCGTCAAAGTCAACGAACCAACGTCGTCTTCTCTGGCAGCAGCTTTACGTGTGCAAAGTAGAAGCACTCTTTCAGATTCACCTCAGGAACTGCCCCTAGAAACGCATCCAATCATGCCCTCGTGCGCTAGAATCACCTACAAGGTAGATGGTGACGGAAGGGCCTTCGATCGCTTCTTCAAAGGTATAAACCTTCCACCGATGGTCAGACTTGGCTTGTGTTGACAGTATTTGTCCCGAGAAAAGAACAATCTCTTGATGAGATGAAGAGAAATGTTTGCCACAAGCTTGGACTTGATCTCACCACCCCAATAAAGCTATTCCAGCTGCGTAAAGATGATGGCGATGGGTGGCCTGCCACTCAACTCGATTTAGAAGATGGTGCGTCCCTCCAGAGTTACCTTCACAAAGATCTCAATTTCCTTCAGATGATGATTTTGAAGTCTTTAAGGATCTAGCAAGCTACCGGAGCAATATACGGGTGAAGGTGGTCATTCTGCCACAGGATACGCAGGTGTCAGGAAACCCCACTGTATCATGATCTTCTCACGAGTCCACATGACCTTTTCTCTATCCTGCGATTCGTATTGACTTGTGTACGAATCTGACTATAATCGAGAAGTCGAGGACGGATATGGACTCTGATATTTGAAGCCCCGAGTGTGGCGTGTTCACTGGGCGCAGGCGCACGCCGCCGACCCACGCCGCCCCCTTTCTATCGGCTTCGAAGCCCTTCCAGGGAGCGCGCATCTTTGTAACATGCTGTGCCAAATAGAAGCGGAGCTTTTCTCCCTTCTCTTCTATCTCTCAGCTCCACCGACAGCTTTATTGTACAAGGGAGAGGCACTGTTTTCCTATATTTATCTCAGACCCCGTCCTTTGGGGAGTGACGGATGCTCTCATGTCTCCAAGGATCACATACCAAGCTCTGGAAAGGGCCTTTGATCGCCTCTTTAAAGGTACAAACTTCCTCGGTCGGTCGGACTTGGCTCGTGCTGACTGCATTTGTCTCGGACAAAGAACAATCTCTGGAAGAGACAAAACAAATTGTTCGAAGGAAGCTTGGACTTAGTCGTGATACACCGATAGAACTAGCCCAACTTCGCGATGGGAACAGAATAGACTTGGAGGATGGTACGTCCCTCCGGCAGTCAGCTTCACAGAAATCTCAATTTCCTTCAGAGGATGATTTCGAAGCCTTTAAGGCTCTTACAAGAACCTTATTGCATGCAACCGTGGAAGTGACGATTCCGGAGAATATCCTGTTGTTACCAAACCCCCATGTGTGTCTGCACCCCTTTATACCGTATTCTCCTAATCATGATGGGTAGAAGCAGGATACTGCTAGAAATGGGGAGGGGCGTCCGGATGGGCCGTCTGATGCACAGATCTACATCCCCACCTCTCCCTCCCGAAAAAGGCACGCCTCGCCCGATGACGACGGCGACACATTAGTGGGCTCTTCCCCTACCACATCATCGTCTTCGCATGGGGTTTCGAACCTATCGCGCCCTTTGAAAAGGTTTCGTATGCCGACAGGAAAGACACAACGGACTGGGAGCCCTCCGAAAGGGAGCCGTATGCCGACAGGAAAGAAACAACGTATAGGTTGAATTGACTTGTAAGTGCTCACAACTCTCATCCAAGATGAGTGCTAACCAGGTCACAAGGGCAACAAGACTTCTGTTACCTCCGTACACAACGATTATGATTTCGTTTCCTTCTCACAAGTCTGCATGGCTTAAACTTAACTTCTAACTGTAACACTCTATCTGACCTTCTATAGCCACCGGTGTTTCACTCTGACTTGTTCTGACTCACCTAAGTAGCCCTGTAGCTACAGGTATATATCTTGTACAGTACTATAAGTGGAGAAATAGGATCAACAGCCTCAGGTTGTGGCCAAGCAGTGCCAGTGGGCAATGGTGGTGGTGGTTTCCCGGGCCGGGCGCCAGCATTTCGGTCTTTCGCGGTCCCCAACTCCAACTGACCGTCTCACGTAGTGGCACTCTTTCATTACACGCCCTATTGGGAGCGATGGATGCTATCATGTCTGAATACCCAAGGATCACATACCAAGCTTCGGAAAGGGCCTTTGATCGCCTCTTTAAAGGTACAAACTTTTTCGGTCGGTCAGACTTGGCTCGTGCTGACTGCATTTGTCTCGGACAAAGAACAATCTCTGGAAGAGACAAAACAAATTGTTCGAAGGAAGCTTGGACTTAGTTGTGATACACCGATAGAACTAGCCCAACTTCGCGGTGGGAAAAGAATAGACTTGGAGGATGGTACGTCCCTCCGGCAGTCGGCTTCACAGAAATCTCAATTTCCTTCAGAGGATGATTTCGAAGCCTTTAAGGCTCTTACAAGAACCTTATTGCATGCAACCGTGGAAGTGACGATTCCGGAGAATATCCTGTTACCAAACCCTCATGTGTGTCTGTACCTCTTTATCCCGTATTCTCCTAATCACGATGGGTAGAGGGAGAGTGCCCCTGGAGAAGAGGAGAGGCATTCAAATCATTCCCTTCCAGAAGCACTTCCACGAGAAGTAGCGGAGTCTGGTGCGACTGCACCTGCCACCAGGGGCGTCTTGGTGCAGCTACCTGGCATGCATGTCACAGGTACCTCTCCCCCACCAAAAAGGCGGAAGATTGTGTCCAACGGCAACCATGTGACGCTTGCGGCCTCTCCGCCTGCCGAACAATCAATTTCTGACGATGTCGTATCTTCATTATCCCGCATTGCGCCTCCTTCCGCTGTACAAGCGTCCACCTCTGGAGCTATGATTCCACAGCTTTCGGAGTCAACCATGCCGCACCCGGCTCCCAATGCCGGAAAAAAGAAGTCTTCGGTGCGAACTGAGACGGCAAAGTCAGGAAAACCCAAGCGAAAGGCTGCTAAGTATGTACCGTCGGGGGACGAATCTGCCGGCCCCACTGAAACCTCCCGCAAAAAGAGGAAGGTGATGAACGGTATCCCTCCAGGAAGAGAATCTTTTCCTGAATACCAGACACCGAACCTCGGGGATGTCAACACACCATCCGACACCCGGAAGAAGCGTCTGCGAAAGGAGAAAATGGCGGCCCCAGAAATCCCAACCGGTAGGTGACTATCGTCGGCTGTGAGCTCCCCGACCTCACAGAGCGTTTAAGGGGACGATGCAGCGTACAGCGGAGCGCCCACAGGTACGGTAACGACTGCCATTTCGGTTGCGTTTCTCACGGCTTACAGCACGCGACCAAGGTTTACAAGCCAAGGCAGCGACGCCCGCTACTGCCGGTTCTTCTTTACGGGCAGGGATGGCGGTCACAGACGTTGATATGCCCCCAAAAGGAAAAGGCAAGAAGCAAAAACACGGTCAGGCGAACGTTTGTGAGTTATCATCAACACGCCATGTTATTCGCTGTGATTTCTCATTCGGATTGAAGTAGAAAACAACCTCGGGAGGTCCAAAACAGGTTTAATGGATCCGGACAAAGATGGGATACCCGGTCAGTTTCAGCCGAAAGTCAGAAAAACGTCAGCGGCTGAGCAGCGGCTGACCGTGTTCCAGATTCTACGAAAGCCTCTACCGGAAAGGCATTGAAGAAGAAAGTAACGCCTGAGGTATCGAGGGCGGGTACCGGTGATGATATCGACAAGACAATTGCCGCTTTCCTCAGCAAAAAGCTGCAAACTGACGGGAGGACATTCTCGGACCTTGCTACCGCCAGTGAACCTGCTGTCCCGGTTCACGACTCTCCTCTCAAGAGAAAACGGAATAAGTTGAGGCCATACTCTGAAACCGATGGCGCGGATCATGCGACCCGAGTACCTCCCGCGAGTGGCGAGGAGTCCATGGAAACCAATGGTGACGAGGGTAGCGTCGCGAGAAAGATTGCTCAGAGTACGTCAAAGATAAGTAGGCCGGCAGCCCTGCGGAATACCGACGCATTGGGTGCGACTATTGGCACCGTCGAAGGAGAGACAGCAGCCAGCCCGGAACCAGCTCCCGAGCCTCGTTTTGCTTCTGCGCAATCTCCTGAATCTGAATCGGATTCCAAATCAGGCGGTTCTAAACAGCAAGCCTTTCGCCCCGCGTGCTCTGCGAAGTCGGTACACCTGCTGACGGACTGCCCTGTCTTTCTAGAAGGCGCTGACGTGATTGGGGCACGCATCGCACAAATGGAAGTGGACAAGCCCACACGCTCGTCGGAAGTCGCGGCGAAAGCTCGGTCAACATCTTCAGGCTCGAGTGATGGTTCTTCGTCTACGGAATCCCTTCGGGTTCTCGTTCCTGTACATTCTGTGGCAGCCGTTTCCAGGGAGGGTTCGAGTACTAGGGTCAGACCCACTATCCCAAAAGACCTCGAGATTTCGGAGGTGCACGTTGAGGGTCATGGCGAAGGCAGCAGCGACGAGAGTTCTACTGAGGGTGAAGATGAAGAGACTGGAGCTGTTCCATTAGCCATGCGACCGGTTTCCGTGACTGCTCCGTCTGTGCCCGTACATGTTCTCGAGGATCAGCTAACTGCGTTGATTCGTGGTCCCGAGAAACATGGCCCACACAAAAGCATTTTGGACGAGATTCCATCGAGCAGCGAGACAGAAAGCGAGACAAATTCTGAGGATCTTATGCTTGACGAGGAGGAAGATTTATCGCAACAGCCGTCGCGCAAGCTGATGAAAGTACCCTCCACGGTTGCCCTGTCTTCGATAGAACCAGACCCCACCTCGGAGGATGAAGAAAGTGCCTCATTGCCCGTCTACATGGATACATCGCATGGGGTGCCTCATCGTTCACCTGTGAGTTCCTTCACCTTCCGAGAGAGGTTTTGCGTGGAGATTGACAAAACCTTGTTTAAGCCCCCCGCTACCAACGAAGCTGAGGATCATGCCTCTCTCGATCCCGAAAAGGTGTTTGAACAGGCAGAAAATGACACGGAGACAGTGCAACCACATGAAGCTCGGGACCAAGATCATCCGGGCTCACTACTGACTGCCCCCGACAAGGTCGGCGCGATGGGGACCGGTATGAAGACGCCCAAACTAGCATCTCCGGAGTCGGATGCCACTATTATCAATATAGAGCCCACGAAGTCCCCTATACCGGCTTCTCCTGAGCATTCGAAAGGCACGATTCTCGTACCAGCGTCTTCACCCAACGTGGCTCAGGCTGTTGCGAACTCTGGAAAGAAAGATCAGTCGGAAGATGAGATTGATGACGTGGACCCCCCCGACGAGCCCCTAGATAACTACAAGGAAAGCGATCCTATCGAAGCTGAGCTTACTCAACCCGCTGTTAATCGGCCAGAACCTACCCGGAGCATCGAACCTGCCCCACCCGAGTCCCGTGGACCTGCCCCTCCTCATGCTTCGAAACAGCCGTCTCGTCGATCCGGCAGAGTAGCAAACCGGCTATCCTCTGTAAATCCTACACTATCTGTGAAGAAGGGCCTTGAATGGACACGCGATGAAAGGGTGGAAGCTTCTCGAGAGAAAAGCAAACGGAATCCGGTTGGGCACAAATCCCTACGTCCAACTACGCGGCGCGTTCACAACGCTGTGGGTGACGCCTCCCTCTCGGTGACTCAGGAAGATGACCCGGTACGACCTGCTTCTTCTCAGGTGGAGTGGACAATTCTAGCACCCCCCGAGCCGACACAACCAGATGCTCCGTCCGTCATTGATGAGCCCCGGACAAGTAGCCAGGGACCTGCGGAGAAGCTATCGCCGGATGAGGGTGAATCGTCTGCGTCGGAGGTGGAGGAAGTAACGCCTATGCCCACTCGGCGCAGAGCTATGGTTTCCTCACAGGGAAAAAGAGGTAGGACTCATCGTCTCTTTTTCCCGGGAAGTAGCCAAGCCCTCAGAGCTCGGGCCTCGCCATCGGCGTCTGGATCAGAAAATGAGTCCGAGAAGGCCATCTCCTTACTACCAAAGAAGACACCGACAAGGTCGACACCTGATGGCGTCCCGTTCAGACGACTTTCGCAAATTGCAAGCCAGGATATCCTCTTCTCTAAATCGAAATTGGCGGAGCAAGTTTTCAAGAATACACCCAGCGTCAAAGTGAGACCACCGTTTGTTGCGAACGATGATGGAAAGGACGACGAGGAGAGTTCCACATCGAGTGACGATACAGCACCAGAATCCCACATTCCCAAGGAGAGGCGGGCTGGTGCCGCCAGGAGAAGGAAAGGACAGGGATTGTCATCGCTGGTTGGATGATTGTTACTAGTAGAGACTTGATGATGATGTAATGCAACTTATATGAGACGCGTGACTGACGCGCAATTGGCTGAGTTGACTCGGAGTGGGCTTGGGCTAGTTCTTTCATTGTCATCATGTCAAGCATCGAACTCATCAATCCAAAAGCGGAGAGCGTGCGGAGAGCCGCAGCGCTCCAGGTATGATCTATATTCCTCTACTCAGCACTTTTGAATACGATGTCCCGCTTCAAGGTCAATACGACCGGTGCAATGGGCTTAGCGAATGTTGTGAGGGGAAATCTAGGTGCGTGGACAGTTCTTTTGAACCCCATTTTCAACTAATGATGCCGTATTAGGTCCACGGGGTACATTAAAGATGCTCGTGGACGGTGCGGGACAAATCAAAATGACAAAGGACGGCAAAGTCCTACTCTCAGAGATGCAAATTCAAAACCCTACGGCGGCTATGATTGCACGAACGGCGGTCGCACAAGATGACCAAGTTGGAGATGGGACCACATCGGTGGTTTTACTTGTTGGGGAACTGCTAAAGCAGGCAGATCGGTACATCTCTGAAGGCGTACATCCGTCGGTCATCGCAGCAGGATTTGACATTGCCAAAAAGGAGGCACTCGCGGTGGGTTCCACGTAGATCATTCCATCGATCGAGGCTGACATGATTGTACCCCAGTTCTTGGACACGTTCAAGCAACCTTCGAGTCTAGACCGCGCTACCCTCGTCAGCCTGGCGAAGACATCTCTTGCCACAAAACTCAGCCCCGCTTTGGCGCAACAGCTTTCCGAATCTGTAGTTGATGCCGTGATGACCATTAGGCCTCCTCCCCCGCCGAAAGGTACACGACTTGTCTTCTGGCTCCCAGAATGGGAAGGACTGACCGGGGCTTTCGCAGATGCCAAGGACCAGTGGCGGGAGCCGATCGATCTTCACATGGTCGAGATTATGAAAATGCAACACCGTACCGCCTCGGAGACGCAGCTGATTCGTGGGCTCGTTCTCGACCACGGTGCACGGCATCCGGACATGCCCAAGCGCGTCGAGAACGCCTACATTTTGACACTTAACGTTAGTCTTGAGTATGAGAAGACGTGAGTCCTACTCCCCGCGCTCTTTGAGCACTGACAAAGCGGATATGACAGTGAGGTGAACTCGGGGTTCTTCTATTCTTCAGCGGAACAACGGGAGAAACTTGTTGAGTCGGAACGCAAGTTCACCGACGAGAAGGTGAAGAAGATTGTTGAGCTCAAGAATCTGGTGTGCGATCAGGCGGTAGACTCTAAAGAGAAGCGGAAGAACTTTGTTGTGATTAATCAGAAGGGCATCGATCCCCTGTCCCTCGACATCCTTGCAAAAAACGGAATTCTTGCCCTGCGTCGCGCGAAGCGGCGCAACATGGAGCGGTAGGTACTTGCCTTCTGGAGTTTCAGCCATCGACCCACTAACAAGTCTCCACTGCGTGTGCACTTCAGGCTACAATTGATTTGTGGAGGTATCGCACAAAACTCGGTCGAAGAGCTAACACCGGACGCGCTTGGATGGGCCGGGCTTGTGTACGAATATACGCTCGGTGAAGAGAAATTTACTTTCGTGGATGAGGTGAAGGACCCGAAGAGCGTGACATTGCTCATCAAGGGTCCAAACGCGCACACGACACAGCAGATTCAGGACGCGCTGCGTGACGGCCTACGCGCAGTCAAGAATGCGCTCGAAGACGGCGCGCTCGTACCTGGCGGGGGAGCATTCGAGGTCGCGTGCGCGGCGCATCTCGTCAATAATGCCAAGAAGGCCGCTAAAGGCCGTGTCAAGATGGGGGTTCAAGCGTACGCGGACGCGCTTCTTGTGATCCCCAAGACGCTTGCAGCGAACGGCGGATTCGATGTGCAGGACGCGCTCGTCGCGCTGCAGGACGAGCATGCGGAGGGGAACATTGTGGGACTCGATCTCCAGTCTGGCGAGCCCTTCGATCCCACGGTCGAGGGCGTGTGGGATAACTACCGCGTCAAACGACAAATGCTGCATTCGAGGTGTGTACACCTTCTCTCCTCTTCACTTTCATTTCGGCTAGCTGATGGAGAATCAATTCCAAACCCTCTACCCATACATTCGCGGATCCTGCAGCTCCGTGATCGCCATCAATCTACTTTGCACGGATGAGATCCTGCGCGCTGGGAGAAGTTCGCTCAAACCGGAAGGCGAGCAATAAAAGAGGGCATCCGTCGCGCTAATTCATGGGTGATCGGTATCATCAACCCGGGACGGGCGCGTGGTGTGTAGGGATCAGCTGGGGGTTACACCGCGCTTTGTCTTCTTGCGGGAGAAGCGAGGTGTGTATTAAGAAGCCTTGTATCAGTTGTATGTAGCCATCCGGCAAGTTCGGATGCAGGTGGCAGCTGCGACGTTCAAGAGCAATCAATGGAAAAATCTATCTCCAAGAGCCAGTACACATGATCGCTGACGCGAAGCGTCCGACTGGCCTGGTGTATCGTCGGAGCGCGGGCTAGGACAGGTAGAGAGCGCCTTCCACCCCTTGATCTTCTGATCACGCCACTTCGTACCGCACCGCCGGCCGGGGAGCGGGTGAGGGCAGGGGTGAGGGAGACCCTTGGATGATGGAGAGAGCGCCAGTGGCGGCAAGGCAGGCAGGTACACTACTAGTGGTAAGC
The DNA here is from genome assembly GCA_003313725.1 of Russula sp. MG48. Taxonomy (NCBI): domain Eukaryota; kingdom Fungi; phylum Basidiomycota; class Agaricomycetes; order Russulales; family Russulaceae; genus Russula; species Russula sp. MG48. The sequence continues at coordinate 11,901 of QLOS01000896.1, read as the reverse complement.
CCTCGCGCCTCCCACATACTGTCATTGGTACTATTCGCTGCTTAGCCGATCGAGCACACTAGCACGCCTGCGGGTGCCAGCTGCAGCATGGTCATGGAACCCGACCAACCTAACATTGCGGTGATGAAATTACGATAGTGCTTGTCAAATGTCAAAAAAAACAACGTCGTCATTCCCTCGCGCTGGATGTCTCAGGCTCGCATTGTTCACGTGGCCGCGCCAGTGGCCCTTCCCCCTCGGCTACCTACTGTCAACCAGAGAACACCACGTGTCCGTGCTTCTGGAAAGGGGCGGGACTACGCGTCGAAGCCTGGCTGGCCTGCTGGCCTCTCAGGTAAGGCCTGCCCCCCATACAACCAACCCGCAAAGCGCCGGTACTGTAGGCGCGCTCGACGTGAGGTGTCCCGGTAGAAATTCTTTCCCCAAGCAAGCGTTTTCTGGCGAGTGTTCTGATTCAATGTAGCACCACGAGGGGATCCATCGTGATATGACTGGATATGACTGCGCAGCACTCGGCTCCTGCCCCACGGGACACAGGAGTTACACGTAAAAATAATGTGAGGAGATACATATTCGAACGTAGGGCCATGCGGGAAAAGCAAAAGTGGACAATGATGCCTGAAGTGACAGCGTAGTACTAAGCACTATCGCCATCACCGTCACATGGGGCCTCATCATCATGCATCACGAGTGCAGGGAGCGAGGGCCTTGCGGGGCCGGTGTGGATATAGGCGTTGGAGCGGGAGCCGAACTATGGCGCCGAGGCTTGAAGATGAGGATGACAATGAGACCAAAAATGATTAGCAAGAGAAGGAAGATGCACTTCCGCCTGCCTGTGTTCTTCTGGTACCTGTCAGGCGCGTGAACGAAATACAAAGACAAGATTTTAGAATTGGGATGAAAGATCAGACTTTAATCGTTATCAGACAACACGTGAATGCACAAACCGGGTAGCAATGTCAAGCTCCTTGACAGACTCGTTCATGTGGACAGCTGTCTGTTCTATATTGTATTCGACGCTGTCCAGGAGGGTGCCCTGATCTATGACGAGTGATGACAAGTCCTTGAAGAGCTCAGCTAGGGTGGCAATAGACTTTGCAATTTCGGTGAGTTCTCGATCACGGGCGCGAAGATCAGGCTCGAGGAGTTGCTGGTCAACCAGCTGACTACGCGACTGGACGTGGCAAGGGTAGAGTGAGTACATGTGATGGGATACATCGAAAAGGGTGGTGTCATACAGCTGCTTCGACGTCTTCATCTACGGCGGTCAAGGCGTCTGGGCCTTTGAGGGAAGTCACCCCCGAGGCGACGAGGAGATCTTGATTCTTGATCGCATGGCCTTGCAATTCTGCGGAGCGGAGAAGTGAGGAAGGAGTCAGACGCCGTGATTAAGCAGGGAAGCCGTGACCCGCGGGGTACGGGGTACTGGGTGTGGAGTATGAAAAGAGGGAGGGTGAGGTAGCTCACTTTCCATATAGACGCGTTGCTTTTTTCGGAATGTCGCGCTGAGCTCTTGCACCTTGGCAGCAAGGCCACGTTGGGTATTCCTAGCGGCGAGCGCGTGATGTTGAGCGACGTCAGGCCGTGTTGGCGGAAAAGGATGATCGGGAGTGGCTGCAACGGCGCCGATGCGCTGGATTAGGGCCTGGCATCGACGGAAGTCCTGATAGATGGGATCCGGGATAAGCAGCAGAAGCGGAGATGAAGATAAGGCATCAAATTTTCAGTTACTTTGGTGATGTCGCTAGTTGCGACTTGAATTTCTCGCTCCTCTGAAGATCGGTCCGCGAAACCGGGAAGCACATGTCTTGCGTGAAGTTTATCCAAAGCAGCCACTGGTGAGGAAGAATGAACAAGGTTCAGCCGTGGAGCAGACACAGCGATCAACTGACGCAGACATCTTGGGACGTCGAAACAGACGCGCACCTTTGGCGTGGGTGGCGGCAAGTATTTCCTCTACCTGTTCAACATAGTCGACCCTGTTTTGCCATCGAATGGGAAATATTCGGGAATATGGGATTCGGATCTTACGAACCATTTTGGGGGCAGTTCCACGTCTAACGAAATATAGGGGGTACCCTGGTGGTTGATGAGACCCTCGTTTTCGTCGTTGTGGTGATAAGAGTCTTCGTACTGGCGACTGCTGCGAGACGTGCGTGGCGCACGTGCGCTAGAGTCGCGATAGGAAATGAAGAGGAGGGTACGTGAGCGTGTTGTAGGAACGAAAGTAGAAGATGATGATGGAGATGCTGGGAGAGAGGACATTGGTCGTTGTCTATCGTTAGCCGTCCCGTCGTCGCCGCAGGCTTGCTTCAGTTCGGGTTAACCGTGACAAATTAAATTGTGACTGTGACAAATTAAATATTGTGACGACGATGAAATCAGTACCGTATCCGTATCCGATCGTTCCTCATTCCGCTCCGGTGACCGGTGACCTGTCTCTTGCTCTCTCTTGGCCCGGCCATTCCATTCTTGTCCCTTCTATTGGTACACACAACTTAACGCTCGCCCAACTCCACTCCTCTCTCTATTTTCTTATATATTCCCTTTATAATCCCTCCCTCTCTACCATCTACCTGTATAATCCATCCCCAGTTCTCTCTCCCTCCACTACTCCCCCAACTTTGCATTGCACTCCACCCTATTCATCGACCCTTCACCGTTTGACATTGTCGTTCCCCTCACCTTCATCATGTGTAACCTTGAAACGTACGTCAACTCCCCCCCCCCATTCCTCTCTGACTCCTTCCCTGCTCACGTTACGCCTTCCGAATGTTTCAGTGAAGGCACAAAGCACGGCTGTGGTGTGAGTAACCGTTCCGAAATTCCTACGTCTAAATTCTGTTCCTAACACCAACGTCACAGCACTATGTTATTGTAAGTTCCGTTCCTTTCCCCCAATCAGGTCACACGGTTCCTTTTCTTTCTCGGTCCGGGCTCCCATCATCAGACGCTCATCAAACAAATCATTTGCCGTTTCCTTTTCCGCTCTCAGACCAAGAAGCTACGAAAGATCGATTGCGGCAATCGCTATTGTGTATGGTCCATCGCCCATCCACAACCCGCGAGCCTTTGCCAGCCGTGTTACTGTGATAAGGTATTCCCGTCCCCCGTGGCCCCATTCCGTTTCCGTTTCCGACCCCGCCACTGACGCAATTTCCCCACTTTTCCCCACAGTTCTTCGGCCCAGATGCGAAAGAGACCGTTACGGCGAGCACGCCCGAGTACTGCTCGGATTGCCACTATTGGTATCGCGGAGCAGGCCAGCAGCGCAGGCGCTAGCATCCAGGCGGACGCTCGCCCACTCTGCGATTCCCGTCGTGTGACGCCCATCTACGTCTTCGGCGCTCTACCTTCGTCTTTGTCCTTGCACACACAACTCTTCCATTCTGACGACCTCCATAACTGTTTCATCGCACGCACACATCCACCCATCTAGGTGCAGCCGCACACGTGTTGGGCCAACATTAGTGTATCTCACGCCTACATCAATCAATCCAAATATCCAATGTATTAGCACAGCCCTCGTACTTAGATCCTCTACTTAGTAGGTCACAAATACACGGGCCTCTCTATTTTTTTTTTTGGTTTGATGTCGCTTAGTCTGGTCTCCCCCACCGGCGTGTTGATTGACGTGGGGCATTTAAAATATGCAGCGTGCTGTCGGTTCTGCATACGTGAGATGATGAAACCAAACAACTCATTCAATTGGGCCATCTCGTCGTTTCACTGTCCCCATGAAAAGTGGAACGCTCCACAACCGATCTTATCGCTCATTGCCTTGGCCACCATCGGTACAACTGATCAATTTTCAGCTCTCCAAAAAAAAAGTGATGTATTTCGTCACTCCATTCCTTCCGAACCTCCAATCGGAAGTCGACAATGATCGGCAAACAATAGAACCATTCCCCTCCCCGCCATGCAAAAATTTCAATTTCTTTCCATCTACTGTATCTGTAATAACGTATCCTCTATTACCGTACTAGTACACTTTACCACTTGACACCAAGTCCGACAACCTCGCTCTCCACTGCGCGGTATTGTGTCCGAAAGAATCCACGTCGGCGTGCCTCTGCCGTATCATCCATCGCCACTGACATCTCTAGCCCTGCTCCCGACCCCGCCTCGTCCTGCGCCTGTAGTGCGCACAGCGGCAATAGTTCCCTGAGCACACGCACGACGAGCGCCTCGACCCACTCTGGATTCGAGCCCAGATCCAGCGCTGGGCCACCAGTATGGTGGCCTCGTTCGGCTGCGCCTGCGCTTGCGCCAGAGCCAAAGCCAGAGCCAGCGCCAGCGCCGGGGGGGCTAGGGCTAGGGCTAGTAGGGCTAGCCCTGGGCTTAGGTGATGCCGGGGGCGTAGGGAGCGCCTGTTCGGGGGCCGGGCCACCCCAGTAGGCGCGCTCGACCTCACGTGTCCATGCGCGTGTGCTCCACGGCGTCTCTGCCGCTTCTGGACGTGCGCCTGCCTTGCCGCGAGGCGGGCCCTCCTGACCAGGACCAGCATGCACGCCTTCCGCCGCCCAGTCGCGCGCGAGCCCCTCTGCGTCCGCAGCGCTTGTCGTCGTCGTCGTCGTGGGCCCCCTTTTCTTCTCTGGACCCCGCAGCTGCCCACCACCACCGACGCATCCGCCCGGACACGCCATCACCTCAACGTAGTCGTATGCCGCAGTCGAATTCGCACTCGCACTCGTTCCATTTCCACCCGCGGTCGCAGCTGAGGCCCGATTGGCGCCGCCGCTACGTAGGCCGCCCGCCAGCCGTCCTGCTGCGCCTCGCCCAACCTGCACACCCGCTGCGCGCCCGACACGTCGCACGACGTTCTGCAGGTTCCGGAAGCCGTAGCACGTCGCGCCGCGGAAGACGGTGGCGCCCGAAGACGAGTCTCGTAGTGTGTGCTCGACGTAGTCGGCACTGCGGAGGGCCTTCGACTCGAGTGTGAGTGGATGGGGATAGGTGCGGGCGACTGCGAGCATTAATGAGTGGAGGTACGAGCCAGAAGAGGAACCCGGAGGAGTGAGGAGGTCCGGCAGGACGGGGGTGGCAGTGTCAGTGTCAAAGACGGAGGATAGGGACCGAGGGGTATCCTCATCCGGGACGGGAAGGGAGAGGTCGACGCCGTGCTCTCGGGCGAGCAGTAAGAGCTCGCCTGTCGTGAGCACGCAGTCGACGTCGCGTGTCGCGTACTGGTCGTTATAAAAATCCGAGCGCGACGCCTCGAGCTTCTTGTCGTAGCACGGCATCACCGTGACATGGTACACCTCGTTTGGGCTACGCAAGCCAGACACGACGCGTTTCGGTCAGCGGGAAGGAGAAATCCGCGGAAGAGATGCGTACTGCTTGTCCCAATAGTGCGGGGCCAGCCACTCCTTGACGAGCGTGCCCATCGCCTGCTGCGGACTTTTCGTCGCCGCGATGAACGGCAGCATCTCGCCGTGCGTCTTCTCGGCGTAGCACACCCATCCGGGACACGCACTCGAGAGCATTGGTAGCGCGCCGCTGATGCCGCCAGCCGCCCGCTCCTTCCGCTCGAAAAACTCACGCGCATGCTCGCGCAGCGCGATCTCCCGCGCAAACGTTGTGTCGTACACATAAGCAAATCCAAGAGTGCGCGTCGCAAACGCACGCACGCGTCTCAGCATGCGCGCGAGTGGGATCGGCGCGCCGGAGGTAGCAGGGCTGAATGCCGCGGCGAGTGAGGCGAGAGACTGTGGAGCGATAGAGAGCACGGGAATTCGATGTCCTGGGGTTCCCGAACTGGGGTTCGCTGCGAGGACGGTGAGGACCTCGGTGTGTGATTGGAGGGTTATGAGGACGGACTCGGCGGAGGTGATGCAACCGCTGCAGGGATTTCGGTGAATTGGAAAGAGAGGGAGATAGGGGAGGGAACGTCACCTGCATGCCAGACAGTCGTTCAGACTTATCTCGGCAGTTTGGAGCTTCTGCGTGCTGCTGCCGCTGCCTCCGCTCGACTCTGTACCGCGACCCACTTCGTAATAGGTACCGCTTGCGTCAATTCGAATCTCCGTCTGCATTGTCGGCCCCATATCAGCCTCTGAGGGACCATGGGTGTGGAGAATAACATCAGCACACGTACGGCTGCATCTCCAGGAGCACGAGCCTTTGGCGCAGCGTTAGACTGTTCGACGGGCTTGATACAGGCTTGAGAAGGCGTAATGTAATCATTCAGATCCGTGAGAGTCTGCGCGGGAAAATCAGTTTGTGCCAGGGGCTTAGGAATGACAGAAAATATTCACAAGGGCTCCTGAGAACGTCATCACGGAAGTGAAGATGGTGTTGAATGTCGATGTCGACTTTGCTCCATAAAATTACATCGGCGGGCCGCCGCGGCAGAAAGTCAGTCCGTGACTCGCCCCGACCCACCACCACGTGCGACAATCGGAGTCTGTCCGAGCCGGGATGTGTACTTGTCTATTTACTTTACAGAGAGCCATCCGTGTGCTGTGCCAGTGGCTTAGAAGACTGCAGGCGAGTGACGGACGCAGCCTCCTGTCACATATCGTTCTTTTTCGCCGACAAATTACGACTCGTAAAGGTAGAGTATTTCGTTTCGAAAATCGTCACGGACCTCCGGAAATTCATCGGAAAGCCATATTCCGTATCATTGGCTCTTTATTCCTCATGCGCTGTACAGCGAAGCAGAGCTTCGTTTGAACCACCCCTCGGTCCTTTCACGTGCTTCGGAGACACCTCGCGCGAGGGATGCATTTGAGGGGTTAAATGCGATCACATCCCGGGGGTGTGGCAACTCGATTGGGGGTCCGCAACAGCCCACGGGCACTCATCCTTCGTGCGCGATCTTCTTATCTGGCTTTGTCGAGCATATCATCTGTGACTGGGGTGGCTCCACTATTTACCACCACAAAAGCGTCTAGCTGCATTTCTGGAAGAAATACGGATGTCACATACCGCAAGGCGAACCATTGTCCCTCAATCACTTATGCTGGCCCCCTGCTGACCGTTAATGCCCAATGCCCACGGGTCCGATCAAAACTGGATGAAGTTCAGTACCGAGGCCTTTGTTATACCAACCCTGTCATCTATCTGTCCCGTGGTGTAAGCGGGCTCCATTAGCCCCAGAACTCGTGTTGTAAGCTCTACGAAAGCAGGCCTCCAGCCATGAGGGTTACCCTACCCTGGATGCCACCTCAAATGGCTAGAACTGAAGCTTGGGGTCCTCTCGCGACATGCCATGGCCACTATGCAATACAGCCCGGTCACGCTGTGTTTTTGTTTTTCGAACTCAACTTGCTACGTGCACTGAACGCCAGCGCCCTCCCAACGCACCTTCCTCAACCCCTTACTCTTTTTGTACCAGTCACTGACTCCAGCCTGTTTGGTGATTGAGCTAGGACTCAGCAGCGAAGCTTTGTATGGACAGTCCTCTATGGCCAGGCCTGCATCCCGCGATTCATGTGTCTTTTACCTCGGTTGCAGCTCATACGCTCATTCGATCTGCACTCTTCCCCGAGGCCTTCCTTTTTCCCTGCGTTGGTACCCATACCAGCTTCCGCTCTCTTAACTGTATTCCGAGAGATCTTATTCGCAGTCAATGTCGGATGGAAGGTTGCCACCTCCCTGTTACCTGACTGGGGTTTGTTTTCTCATCAGCTCTTGGCTAGCTTGTTCTGAGGAATAATAATATCAGAAATGACAGGGTATGTATGACAACCTGGGTGACCGTGCATATCCCGGGCGTAAAGTACTGCACACCGTATGTTGTACACGTACAACTTACTAGCTTCTATTCTAAATGTCCACCGTGACCGCAACACTTGGGCGTTGACAGTAATCTTCATAGGCCCTAGTTAGAAGATTAATCCAGAAAGAACAGAGTACGCGACGACTGCCAACCCTGCCAGGGACATGCATGCCCTACGCTGTGCGGCGTTCTTGACTTGTGAGCCTTGGAGATCAGATGGTGAGGTGCCCGCGAATAGCTGGAAGTTGCGGAAGTATGTATGAGTAAGGTTCGCGGAAGCCCAGGACACGTCGTTTCCTGTGGAAAAAGAAGGGGTAAACACTGTTGCCTAGGCGCAAATACTACGCGAACATACCGCCAAAGAAGGTGCTAAATGTTGTGTGCGAGTCAAGACACAGCCAAGCTCAATCGGAGACACACTTACGAAAAATACATGCCGCCCGTCGTAATCACATCGCTACTGCGGAAGTAGATGTCGTTGTGTTGTAGCACTTGAGCATCGTTGAAACTGCCAGAAGGTGTAAGTATTCGCAGGACTTGGGAAGGGTGGACTCACTAGAGGGTCACCTGCCCATTGGCGGTGTTGGTCGGACTGTTCAACCTGACCAGTAAAGTGACGCGATTCCACCTTCGACCGAGGTTAACAGTGACCACAAGATAGGGAGAGGACATAGTTCGCGTACTGTCCACTGGAGAAGGTAAAAGAACCGCGATTTAGGCTAATGCCGTACTGGTCATTGCACTGTACACCCGACTCGCCGCAGATATTCAAGTTCTTTGGCCGTAGAACATAAGCATATACTTTACATGCGTTGTGTGAGAACTCGCAACTGATTCCTGCAAACAACAAGTCGAACTCACCCTCCCCAGCACCGTCCGTTCTCCACATGAGGCGCGAGCTGAAGCAATTCGTCCCATTCGCCTGATTTCCACCTGAGCAGTTATTCGGATCCGGGCCGCCGCGGATGCCAGGCAGCTTGCCGCCCTTGACCCAGTTAAACCCGGCGTCGAACGCGACCTCGTACGAGATCATCATGCTCTGGAACGGGCTTCCGCTGGAGTTCCACAGTGCGTACATCTGCGCTCCACCGCTATTGATGTCCTGGAAGCTGCCTGCTTGATACTGCACCCGCAGGACGGGACCAGACGCGGAGCTGCCGCCGGGGGCTGGCGAATCTGGGAAAGGATCATCGACAAAGACGAGATTCGATGCGCCGTTCTGAATGCGGCCTCTGGAGAGGCCCCAATTGGATGTGATGAATGTTTGGGTACCGGAATTGTCGAGAGTCTGTTTAGGGAAAGGGATTGTCGTACTAGTAGAAAGCGAGTACTGCGATGCAACAGACGCCGCGGGAGTGCTTTGGGCGAATCCTTGCGCAGCAGCGAAGACTAGTAAAATGAACGCACTGGCAAGCGGGCGCATGGTATCCATGAATCAAAGTCCCAAGCTTCAACGTCGAGGCCGTTACTAGGGGATAGCGAGTTTTAGACGACTGGGCCCGGGCCCTTTCTATACTGTATATAAATACAATCGTTAGACCGCGGATCCGCCCCGAGTAGACCAGGTTGATGGCGGACTAGCGGTCGTTGTCGTGAAAATGAAGAGGTACTATCACGCGACCACCTTTTGAAAATTTAGCATTTTTTGAATTTTTTCTCTCGACACACGGGGAGAATTTTTCGGGAACGTGTCTAAATTGTTCAATACATGTACCCTGTTTTTTTTCAAAGCGAAATCGGGTCTGGGGGTTTCGTTGTAGAAAAGGGTACCACCTTTTGAAAGAATGTCACGGAATGTCACGCATCGGCTGGGCGGCAGCTTGCCAAGTTAAACTAGGAAACTCCAACCGTGACTGCGTTGGCGTAGACCTTGCTGCTGCCCAATCAAACAGAAAACGGAAAATCTTACGTTCCGATTCGAGAATGACGGCACGGAGAAGATGCGATCGCATCAGCAGAGGAAGCAGGTTTTTTTGCCTCTGAAATTCGTTCATGGATCATGGATCCGGAGAAGCGAACTCGAGTGACTCGGAAACGCGGAAGGAGCAGACCTCAGTCGCTCGTTAAGATGGAACACCCAAATGGTCGATGATATCCAGCGGCAAAACCATGTCAGAGCGTTCGAAGCACGATCCGAGTTAGGAGGACCGTCTGACGAGGCCACAACCATCGACTTATTTGCATTGTCTTCTGGTTCACAGTCACACTGGCAAGCGTTTTCCACGGAAAATGCAGGAGTGTAACTCCTGCAAGCTGAAACTGCCATGCCCTCGATTGATCCACGTGAGCTGAACTGAGGCAGATTTCGAGATAGCGGATTGGATGGACACTGACCGTGTGGTGATTTATGTAGTCAAGTCATCGTAAGTGGCATCGAAAATGTCGGTAGTTATTTTTTCAGTTTCGTAGGATCGTGTCATGAACTTCAATTGGGTGCGTCCAGAGAAACATTGCTCCTGTCGTCTGGAACTAATCAATGCCCAATCTTGTACTGTACACGGCCATGTAACGCTATACCCCCCCTTCTGGTAGCTCCAAGCACAGGACAGTGCAGCCTTCCGTACCACGAGCTGTACCTCCTGCCTCCGAGTCACTCTTCGCTCGACTCGATCTTTTTCACAAATTCGGGTTCCGGGGTGGTCGAGACTGCGCTGAAGATGGCGCATGACATCAGGCGCAAGCAGAACATCATTACGGTGACACGATGTAGGGGGCGTACCACGGGCGCAGCTTTGCGGGTACTGTAGAACGTCGGCATTGCCCCCCTTGACACTGTGACACTGGAGTGTTTCAAAGTTTGTCGCTTGATTCTGCATCGCGTGGGTCAGCCATTTTAATGGTTCAATCAGGGCATTAGTACACCGAGTCTGTCGCAAGGGGTGGCGCGAGTCGATGTCCCCGCGCCCGCAGCGCCGTTCCATTTTGATTCTCCAGACCCCTCCCCTCCAGGCTCCTTGGCAGAGTTGCGTTGTTCACCTTCATCTGCACATCATTGTGCGATGACCAATACAGTGCCTTCCGAGTTGCAGGATCCGACACCGCAGTATTAACAGCATCTGTACGACTGTAAGGCAAATCCCCACAACTTTTTTGAAAGCCACGCATGGATGACCGACAACGCGCCAGACACCTGCTCGTGCGGCGCGCACTGAGCCCCACGCACGCCACGGCTACAGACCCCACACTGCTCTGGACGATGGAAATCTGACGATGGTCCTGTGGGGGCGGCCCAGCGGGGCTTGTGGTCGCCGCGCGTGGGCGTGGTCGAGGCGGGCGGGTACGTCCTGCGCAGTGCAGGCCCACGCATCGACCTGATCGTGAACTACGGCCTTGTGTTTGGTGACCGGGTTTACGACTGGAACTCGTGCCACAGGAGGGGCTTGACGGGTGCGTCGTGCAGGAGTCGGTGTAAAGAATACTTCCTTCGCTTTCTTTTATTGTTGTTGCTTGAGACGGACTGATGATATCACCGGATGGGTTTGCGCGTGTTCCTGTAGGGCACGCGTACTTGGTGGCTTGAGTATGATCAGTGGTGTGCTCTGGCAGTGCCGTTGTTGGTGCTGCTGTCATTGGCGTTCCTGTAGATTAAATGATCCAAGTACAATAAAAACTAAACATACCTACAAGCTCAGGAGGCAACGCCTCCCAAGCTGTTGGTGCATCATAGGGGTTGTGGTTCTCGTAGTTGGGACTGTGGGCGTGTCCTGCCTTGACCCACTAATGTGACGGTTATGTTGAGTTCCCGGTAGGATTACAAAATGTTTCTGTGCACTTCGTCATGAACAACACGGCCAAGTCCCCAGATCCTCCTCCAGGCGCAATCGAAAGCTGGTGTCAGGAGTCTTTGCGTCCACAGCACACATTCCCACACCCCAGCGTGGCTGGCTACGACTGGCAGCATACCACGCCTGCGGTTGAGGAGACACACGAAGGCGCAGGCATCTTCACACTGGCATCCGCGGGGAGACCCCCTTGTCTAGCACTGGCACCGGCACGCAGCCAGCGATCCATACGGGCCTCTTCCCACTGTGATTCTATGTTGATTGCCACATCCGAGTCGCAGATCCAACGAAACGATGCCGACAGACACATGATTTAACGGTTTCGTCCACCAAATCTTCCGGTGGACGAAACCGGATATGAGGCGTCACCGTCACGCCGCCATACGAGGTGCGGAA
>QLOS01000891.1:0-10873 GCA_003313725.1 Russula sp. MG48 | reverse complement strand
GCTTCCTTGGGAGACGTGGACAACTCCTATAAGAATGACGTGTTCCTTCGTGATCCCACCGTTGCCAACCCGCCAGTTCGGGTCATTACCATGAACCCGCTGGGCCCCCTGACCCAGTGTCAACCTCAATCAATCATGACGAAGAAACTCTGAGCCAGGCTCACATCTAGGAACTTGCACACTGCACTTGCTACACGTTTTGCAAATTTCTCGAGGGGGATCGTATTGTGGGCTGGTGTTTGGTCCTTGATGGTGATCTGGGTGTTCCAATCGCCATAACCGGGCCACTAAAAAGCGGTTGCTCGCATTTGATATCGATGAAGTAAATGACGTTGGAAAATACTCACATTTATGCGGATGGATGTGGTGGAACAATCCCCGACTGGAGGCGCTGCACCTACACCTAGGAGCGTCATACAATCTCCTGCTGCGGCTCTGAGCAAGGGTAGGCCAAGAGTCACCCGATCGTTGTGAACGAAGAAAATTGGCATATTCAGCGGCACATTTTTGTAGTAGCGCCCTCCGTCAGAAGGATGACGCACAGACCAAATGTGCTGCGGGACGACCGTGCCAACGTCACGAATAGCATAATCGAGCAACCAAGCAGGCTGTCTATCAATGAGAATGGAAGGATGGGAGTTCTTTACTGCAGGGCTGGTGATAAAGAATGCATGGGGCCACTCTTGAGATCCCGTGGGCCGAAGCGACCGCGGGTCCACTCGCAGAAGACGAGCAAAGTACTGTGTCGCGCGCTCTGGCCCGAACGTCTGAGCGATGTTACCATCAATACATAGATCCATCTGCAATCTCTAGGTATCAACGCGTGCCAACTAGGAGGACAGAGCCCGTACTGTTCACCTGTTATGAATAAAGGAGTTTGTTCAGCTCAGGCTGAAAAGTGTGTAGTCTGGCTTCCTTTTTATAATGGCTGAACAAGTGTGTAGTCCTACAACGGGTCGCCATGCTTTGTTACCGCCAAAGTCGTGGGTCAATTTCGGACATGGTGCAGGATCTACAGCAGTGAGTGTTTATCAGCAGAGACAACAGGGTAAAAACTAAACCCATATTCCAGAATAGAAACTGGATGCAGGAAAACCCGGTGTTAGTGCACCGTATGAGCAGTCGGTTACCCCGGACTCCAGCGGAAATGACGCGGAATTTCGAGGGAAGCGCGCAAATAAGGTACGATTCTCAGCGAACAATAGCCAAGGCTAGTGGATCCACCGAACGTACTCGCTGAGCTAAAAGAAAGCACACGACTCGGATCAGGGCATGCAACCAGTGATAAGCACTTCGTCGTCACGGCTCTAGTGTGTATATTCGAATGGTCGAGAATGTTAGTGAAGACGAACCTGGAAATTGGGAGCATATGCCAATGCAGCCGCTGTGAGGACTCGGAGCGAGAGGACCGGGTGTAAAGTAGGGTGTAGGGTTGTCACCGTGACGCGGCCCGTCAAAATTTACTGTAGCTAGGGCGGGGTGTCGGAGTGACCTTTGAGCTCAATTGTGCCCATTTTGGTGAAGTGCCAGTGGTCGAAAGGTGGGTCGCGGTTGATGTGTGGGTCAGGGAGTCTGTTTTCTCACTTGATTTTTGTATGCTTGGATCACAAGACGGCTGTTTCCTATCTCCTTATTCGGCCTCTAAATGTTGATGTGAAGATTTGAGGTGTCACACGATAATAGACGGGGGGTGCCCGCCGAACAGAATATAGTTCTTCTAGCTACTTGCGTGCTTAAGTATAATACGAATACGAATGGATGGTTTATCTTATCAATGGCCTCAGAGTAGATCGATCCGGATGCCCCCTATGTGCATCCGGCGCGCTCCCGTCGCACCTCTCTCCGGTAGCCCGGTTCACTCGCACGCATATCCGCCAGTACCGGATTGCTTCTCCCCTAACAGTTGACATGGGCTTATCGATATGCAAACAGCTGTAGTCGCGTCTGGGTCCCTTCTCAGCCAAAACCGAATGGGCGCCTATTGTAATTTTGGGATTGGTTGTCGAAAATTAGTTTTATTAATTAGGTGTCTTGAGTGCTGTTATTTGTTATATTTGTAATTAGCTTTGTCATAGCAGCTGTGCCGCCGGCAATCCTCAAACTCAGCAGACCAAGCAGCCAAGCTGACGTCTATGCCTTCGGCACGGGTTGCTCGCTTGCGAGCAACCCTACCTTCGGCATGCACGTCAGCTTGTAAACTCAGCAGAATGGAGCTTTGAAGTTCGAAGACCGACCCAGCACGATAAAGCGCAGGGCTTCCCGAGGTGTCCAGCAATAGGCTGAGAGGTGCCCCGGGTGCCATGATGGTTCGGGTTAGTTGTAGAAGGTTACACATCCCGTCGCATTTGAATTCGCATTCCGCACTTCGGAAATGCGATTGCAAAAACTTGAGGTCCCGCCCCATATTTCTTGCTCACGTCATGTCACACCTGTCCCAAAGATTAACCTGCATTTCCGAAATGCAGAATCGAAAGAAATGCGAATTCAGATGCGACAAGATGCGGCAACTATCTAATGAGTGAATGGAGCTTCCGTTGACCTCAATATTTTGCTCGTCGGCTCGGCAGCTGCCAGCTGCGGTAGTACCGTACTGGTAACCGTAGCATAAGTCACCGGCTAACGACTGCGAGTCATTCTCCATCTAGCCTTGAGTATGATGCCGTGGTTGGAGTCGAACAAAGCACCCATCGGCCAAAACATCTGACCCATGTCCGATCATTTCCGGGGCGCTTAACATTTCACCAAGGTTCCCGTTTCTTCTCTCTCATCCAAAATTTCATCTGCAAAATAGGTAGTTTTGCAGACTCGGATGAAACAACTTCATTGTAACATTGAATAGAATGCACGCGCCAACAATGACATTTGGCTAAGCGCTCCGGGTCTCACCACCCGTACTTTATCATAGTGGTGTGATGAGGCCAAATTATGGCCGAAGACATACAGGGAAAAAAATGCTCATGCTAATAAACAGAACGCTTAGCCATAAAGTTGTTCATACATCTGATTCAAGACTTAGCTGTGATGACGTTCAAGATGTCGTAGGCGACCACTGGACCACTGACAGCCGCGTATCGCGGGCAGTGCTTTCTTATTCACACCGTTCTGAACAGCCACCGGCATCGAAAGTGACTTCCTGAGGAAGGACCCCCGGACCTGAGCCGCGCCACCATATCAGTTACAAATTATCAGTTAGCGTCCCACGTAATTTAGAGTTCTGTACTCCAACGTGGATGATAATGGTTTTTTTTGGGAAAAAAAAGTGCATACGTAGCCTTGCCGTTCGTAGTGATGATCAGGCCTTCGAGGCTAGCGAGACGACTACCATCAGTATCGCGGCAGTGACTACAAAAGATAGACTTACTCTGCTTTTGCCCTGTAATTTGGACGGTTTCCGATGTGAAGTTCAGTTGTCTAGATGTGTCAAGAGGTACGATCGCCAGCGGCGATTCGTTCTCTGATCAAGTAGCCGGGCGCTAATCAATGTCATGGACATCAACTCCTGCTTGTCGCTAACGACCACCGTGAGTGGAAGAACACAAGAGAAGGCCGAGGCTCGCGTTCCGCAGAGGGATGAGGGCGAGTCTCCTAGTGTCAAAAGAGAGGAGGGTCAAGAGTAGAGTTGGGTATTGTGAGGCTACGCAATGCCTGGATGTCTCTGAAAAAAAAATAGGAGAGCGGGGGACGGGGGGACGGAGGGGATGAACTCTATCAATGATAGTCTCAATCTCTGCAGGCATAGCGCGTTCCGCTCCTGGAAAGAGTGCCATTGCGAGGATGAGCTTCCAGGTTCCAGAGATCGTGCAGATCCGTGTCAAGTGAGAGGTGTTTATACTGACCCACGTGACGGGGTGATGGAGGCACGAAGAGATCTAAAGGGGCGTTCAGGGGTATGCGATTGTTTTTTTTTGGGGGGGGGTTGGAGGATGAAGATGTCTCGGTATTTTGACTTGAATTAGTAATCGGGTGTGCAAATGGCGCTGGCCCAGCCTGAGAAAGTGGTCGGGAGGGAGGCGTCCAGGCATGCAAGTGGAGGGAAAGTGGTCACTGCATGTAGTCTGCTGCGAGGGTGCAAACTACGAGCTACGAACTTCCTCCTGCGTCCCACGCAGCGTGCGCGTTTCAGGCCTCCGCGGCCTTTCCTATCAGAATGATCAGCTGTTTCGCGAGCTGATTGACGGCCTTGGCGTGTCGTTCAATGCTGTGGTTCCTTGTCTCACAGAAGCCATACCAAATAGGCGGAATGGGACTCTTTCCAAGAGATGTGTTGATAGCATCAGCCACGATAGTACTGAGACCAGTTGTGAGGCGACACAGTATTTCAATCGTCGACTATTCCAGTCAAGCTCCACGCAATGGCCGAGACTGCCGCTTTGTCGCATACGTTCCTTGGTAGATAACGTATAGCACCATGGCGGTAACAACGAGCTCGAGGATGCTGTTCGACCAAGGGGTTAACGGACATAGTATTGCAGAGGAACTAACGCAATAGTCCAAGTACTGGCAGAGACGAGGGCCCCATCTTGGAGAACGTCAGAGCCATAGAGGGGCTCGTACATACGTTGCGATTGAGAAGTGCCCTGACTCGAAAAGCCAACAAGACAAGGACCAAGGTTGAATCACGACCGTCAGCGTTTCGGACCTCGAAGAACAACGAATCCCAAGCTTGTTGGTAGGGACTTGCCGGCCGACGCATTTATCATGCCAGTGGCGTCGAGGACTCAGGCTCTATCTCGCATCTCTGAGTCGGAGTCAGGGGTGGATACCGTGACGTTCAGTTAGTCTTGGGAACGAACCCTTTTACATAAGCAGTCCTAGTGGCTTTGAGCTATATTTACTAGTATTTACAGTACAGTATTGCACCCTCATTATTGCCAGGTTCTGACTCGAAGACGAGAGACTGTTTTCAGTTGGATGGGGTACACCGGTCCACGTAAATGAGGGCCGGCCCTTACATAGAGCCAAGAGAACTGTATCCTTGGAAGTTACCGTCAGTCAGTTCGGATACAGATCATCGAGAGTAGACGAAACTGTTAAATCATGTGTCTGATGGCATCATTTCGTTGGATCTGCCCCGGGAGAAAACTTCCGCGCGCCCGCGGCCTCCACCCCGCGCTTAACACCAACATGGGCAGCGACAACAATGGCAGACAGGACCAACGGGCAACAACATCTTGTCGACTCAGGAGGTGAATGGGAATGTTTAATATTTATTTTTGGGTTATGTACTAGTAGTCCTCAACAATCACAGCACGAATGGTGTAGACACCTATGTCGCGTCAACGCGCCCGGACCGGGGCTTCAACAGATGCGACATCTACTACTGTACTGTACAGTACTGCCCCTACCACGCGACAGCAGCCCCCCAAGGACAGCCGCACAGCCCGTGCGGGCATTCGACTCCGAGCCAACAAGTATCTTTGATATTTATTTTCGGGTTATGTAACACTCAACAAACACAACACGAACATGGACAGCATAACGAACCCCCGCCAACCCCACGCAACGGAACGACAAAGACAACCAACACGCATCTCCCACGGGTCCTTGCACGATACTTAATGGCGCCCTCACGTTACAGAATGCCGGCGCATTCGCCGTCGTGCTCGAAGCGATCCCCATCGACTCGCAGAGTATATTACTGCACGCCTTGTGAGCACACGACGACAATCACGACCCCTACGATGCGCCAACACGAGCTCTGCAGCGCCGTTGGCATCCCAGCGCACGAGTATTTCCTGTCCTCAGGGCGGACGGCGCCCCCCACACCCGCGGGTGCCTCCCATCTCATCTCTGCCTCCACCAACACCACCCCGTCCGGCCCACGGCGTGCGCGCATCGGCGGCGGCGCAGAAGAGGCGGAGAGCATGCGCACGGGGAGTGGCTTCTAGGCCGCGGGGAACGACAGCAGCCATGGGAGCAGCGCACCTCACAACTGCTCCATCTGGCCTTCCTGCAGGCAGACGACTCCGGAAATGTTTCGGACAGTACCGAGATCGCGGCGGGCTCAAGCAACAACGGGTCGAGCGCCACGGCGCCGCATCGGCGCTTCCGCCGAGGAACGACAACCACAACGCGCCAACACGAGCTCGGGAGGCAACGCCTCCCGAGGTTGCAGGTTTTTTTTTTTTTTTCAATCAATGTTTATTACTTAGATATAACTGGGATGTTAGGTTACACGATTAATGGCGCTGGGTGGAAGGGCTCCCGCTGCTGCTCGCAGGAAATACCACATGTAAATCCGTCACTCTTTTCGTGTCTCCGCCAAACAAAAGATGAATCTCGGTGGTGATTTATTTAGTGACGGAATTACATTTGCCATGATTCCCATGAAGGATGTACTGTCACTGGTTGGGAATCCGCCTTTTCCGCCCTTCTGATGCTGACAAAACTTTGACATATTTCATGACAAGGCAATTATTTCCTTCAAATCTCATGGGAAAAAAACACAAGCTGCTGATCCTTCCCCCCATGTGCATAGCCTCTGTCATTCTCAAGAAGAATGGTTGGGGGAGGAACAGAAGCCTGCCCTGGGGCGCCTGTTTAGGTGACCCATATTGTCGATGTTTGTGATATGATGATGAATACCCCAATTGTGTAAAGCGTCGGCTTGGCAACCCGATCCATGAAATTGCGGTAACTCGTCGGCTCCGACTGGTATCTGGGGAGCTACAATTGGCATCCTGCTGGCTAACACTGTGTGGAGTATATGAACACCGCAGGGCCCAGTTCCAAGGGCTAGCCAAGTGATGATCCTGCCGAGGAAGGTATTGAGGAAGGCCATTATAGCATCAAATCAAATCATCCTCGTATATGGCAGCAAATCCAAACAGCGCTCGGTTTGACATTGACTTTGCGCCCATTGCGCCCAGCACCGCAAGTACTGTAATTGTACAGCCATGCTATGAGGCGGCTCTTTTATAAAGACTCACAAGTCATAGACCACATGTTTCTCAGCCCTGTAACTGGCCTCCCACGGTCCCAACTCCCCTCACTTAGGCTCTCACAAATGTCAAGGCTCGCAATACTCGTGCCCTTGTTGTTCCTTTCTGGCATTGTGGTTGCTCATATCTATGCTCCAGACTGCAGTCTAACGTTGCAATCGGTGCGGCAAAGCAATTTCTGTTCCCAGCTCTAGTTTTTAAAAAAGTCGATACTTTCTTGGTCCAGACATTTAACTCTCTTGGTCAAAATCCGTGTCAAGTCGCAGCGTACTTGTTGGCAACATGTAGCGGGGGGTGTGAGTGATCTCCCTCGTACCACCTCGCGTCCTTACCTTCCACAGCGTTTTCCTTGGCGCCGCTCTACCTGGGATCCTCGTACCCTGGTCCTAGTGTTATAGACGACGGGGACTTGTGCCAGTGCAACACCGTCACATATTCGCTTTTAAGTGCGTGCGGTGCTTGCCAGCGGGACCCGTGGACTACGTACGTTCCATGACATCCTCGAGCTAATTCTCCCTTGGCTTATCTGCTATTAGTTGGCCTCGGTATTCGTCCAACTGCACAAAATTTATGCCTGTTTCATCGTGAGTTGACTGTTGCGGTAGAGGATTTCCTGTTCTCGTCCTGACCCAGAAACCTCCCCCAGTTTCCCTAACCCTGTTCCTTCCGGAACACGTGTGCCCCAGTGGGCTCTCCTTGATGTCACAGTTTGTTGTTCAATTTTCTTTTTCAGCGCGTATACCAACAGTACACCCCAGCTCGAAAACAAATGGAATGACACCTGGTCGTTAGCCGTCGGCAGTGGGAATCTCTTTCCTCATTCGTCGTTTGGCCGTCTCATCATGTTTGCCTCCCAGACTCCCCTGAACTAACTCCTGGCATGGTAATATCACCTTCGAATGCCTGCTCCACCAGTCCGA
Organism: Russula sp. MG48; assembly: GCA_003313725.1. Taxonomy (NCBI): domain Eukaryota; kingdom Fungi; phylum Basidiomycota; class Agaricomycetes; order Russulales; family Russulaceae; genus Russula; species Russula sp. MG48. The sequence continues at coordinate 3,012 of QLOS01000891.1, read as the reverse complement.
CTCCGACTCCCACCCCTACTACTCCTTCCCCAACGCCTGCCACTCCTTTCCCAACGCCTACCACTCCTTCCCTAACGTCTACCACTCCTTCCCGAACGCCTACCCGCAGTTCCTCGTCGAACGCGGGTGCCACCGCAGGGGGTGTCGTCGGTGGCGTTGTAGCAATCGCCGTTGCCGGTCTCGCAATCTTCTTCTGGCTGCGAAGAAAGCGCCCGCAGGGCCCATTCGTGGTCGATGGCGCCCCCCAGCCCCTCATAGGCGAAGTCCGGTTGCCAGGGCCAAACGACGGAACATACGTGCCGTCATCCATGCCTAGGACGCTCGACTCACCTATAATGCTCTACGTGCGTGTTTCTACGCCTCCGTCTCAATGCGTGTATGTTCTCAATATCCTCCCTTTTCTCCTCATGTACAGGACCCGAACGATCCAACCACATTCCCCGGGTTCCAAGGAGCAGGCCAGGTACGCACAGAAGTGCCTGTCGCACCGTACAGCGGAAACACCCTGGCCAACATTCAAACTCCACCCCCACCGGAATATCACAGCTTGCCCGTTGTCTGATCTCGCTACTTCTGTTGGACTAGCCCAGGATCTGGCAGGATAGCATCTACCGGTTCTTGTCTTCCCTTTCGGTCGTGTTTTCAGCAGCAAGGTTTTCGGTGGGTAGCCAGAGCCGACTCTGGATAATGGACAATTGGTTTCCTATCTTTACGTGATATATTCTTTAACCACGCACGGAGAGTCCGCATGCGCGCATCGCATCGATCGTTTCCGCGGATGGTCAGGACCCTGGACTCGGACCCAATGATTAAACCACATACAGCCTCCGTTAACACGGGAACAATTTACGATGAATAGGAAGTAATGTTCACACCCACGGTACAATGTGAGCGTGATACCCTCAGGTCATTACGCAATCTTGTTCTCAATGGAGTGCTCGGGCAGAAAGATAACTCGGCACAATGCATAGTACATTCACTACCGAGTGTCGCCCCCTCGGTGGTCACGATACTGTACTGGGCTGCTCACTGGCAGGTTCCCAAGCCGATTCGAGGCTACTATCCCCTACTATCATTCCGTGATCGACCTACATTTCGGCAATCGCGAATTGTCCTGAATTGTCACAGTTTGTCACATCCGAGTCGGCCGAATTCCGTGACTCACTCTCCGCGTATGGGTGTTGAAGTACTCACTCAAAGTCAAGTGTACGGGGCAATAAAATTTGTATTAGTATGATCCTATGTACTATATCGATGTGAGTAATCCTAATTAGAAGGCATTCCATGCCTCATCTACTTGTAAGCGTTTGTAGTAGTATGGTATGTATCATGCCGGGGGGCGTCACGGTTATGGTATGACATCTGTGGTTAGGCATGAGTGTATATGAGGCGCCGGGGTGTTAGATGATGATGGTAAAAACTCGGGAAACTCGAGGGCAGCTCTGGTGGGTGCAGCCTGAGAAGGATATGACGATGGAGATGGTTCAACAAACGACGCTCGCTGTTGCTGATCTACCACAGCCATGGAACGCTTTTTCGCACTGCTGAAATGTGCAGTGAATCACGGGACATTCATGCGTGAGGGCACTGAGAGGTTTTCTGTGGGGTCTTTGATTGCCTTGGTGAGTTCTGCAATCGTGCCCTCCATTGATAGTGAGAGGGCACAAGTGTAACGAGGTTGTCTTCAAGTGCGGCACGACGGGATTGATGTATACTGTTTCGTCACCATCGGAACTCGGAAGTGAGCGAGGCCCGAATGGGGTCACGTTTGTCCCATCTACAGGACTTGAAGGCCACGCCAGTATGGGTATATATGAGCGCGAACCCTTCAGAGATACAGCTGCTGAGGTTTGATCATTGGCCATGGTCTCAGTATTTGAATCGTTGAAATCAGGCCACTGACATATATTAGCGCCAATATCCGGCTGGAGCCGCAGCGTCTGGTCATGGGAGCGTCGTACGTACGATCCCTCCGAGTCATTGTGGCGCTGAGCCGGTGTAAGCCAAGGTTCACCCAATCATTGTGGAACGAAGAAAATTGGCACATTCAGTGGCACATCAGTCCGTATAGCTATGGGCATCACTGGCAGAAGGGTTCCGCAGAAACCAGATGTGCGGTGGGACGACCTTACTATCTTCACAGATTGCTCGAGTAGTCAGAGCACAGGCAAGCCTTCAATGAGAAAGGGAGCGTTCTGCACCACGGGACCAGCAATGAAGAATATTTCAGAGCCAATGTGGCGAAGCGATGTCATGATCGCACTAGACCTGCAGAAGGTGTAAAGTCACGGTGTTGCGTCTTTTTCCCCGGGTGTTTGAGTGATGTTACTGTCGATCAGGATCATCATGATAACAACTCCTGAAACTAGACCGCGTCACGCTCGAGATAAACAATGTGAACCATAGATACTGCCATCCTGGTCTGGTTGCAAAATTTTGTACGAAGTCGTTTGTAGAGCTTCACATTCAATTATAGCTGGCTTGGACTCAACATATGCACATAAATAGACAAGTAGACATCGAATCATCTCTCTAAAACACGCGAAGGTATAGAAGGCTCGGACTCCTACCAAACTCTTGGGCCCACATACACGACCCGTCGATGCGAAAGTCAGCAGCACTGGAATTTGATCGAATCTCTTCAGAATACCAGCTTGCTCACTCGGAGAGATTGTTCAAGGCCGGTGAATCTCTCCTTGGTACGTGGCCGAGATGTCCGACATAAATCTCACCAATAGATCTTCTGTTCCGAGTCGGTCCTTCCATCGGCAGCCTAGGCTCTTCCTTTTTGGGGTGGGCGGTTGCGATCGTTGCGGCTGTCCGCTTGTCGGCCCGCTGTTTCTTCGAGTTTTCCTGGCTGTCCTGTGTTTCACCTGCGTGTTTTCGGCGCCGCTGTACAACCTCCGCCGTTCACCTCGTACTAGTACCAGTTTCTACGCGTTCGCTGCACTTCGGATACGTATTCTCTCTTGATCTGTGTCATCTTCTACTGACCGTCTTCTCTTCAAGATT
>QLOS01000890.1:16852-29702 GCA_003313725.1 Russula sp. MG48 | reverse complement strand
ATTTAAGCATTTATTAAGAAAATTGTGCTTATTTAAAAGAATGGATCTCCTGAATTAAGCAACATTCGGCTTAGTGAAATTTGTCTTAAAGTGTCTTATTTTTCACTTTAAGACACTTTAAGACACTTTAAGAAAAATTGACTTTACCTGATGGAGGGCAAATGCCCCAAAGTCATGACCTACGCCTGCAAACCCACAACAAATAACCGCAATGCCCCACACTTCTTGGCGGTACCGCGGCTAGACATATGCTCACACCCGACCCTGCAGGTCCTAGACATCATCCTCGACAATCAGCAGTGGCGAGTAATTAATTTCTACCATGATGTCAGAGATAATACATCACTACAAGCACTTTTAGCACTAGACATAGATGCGATCACGCCCACCCTAGTGGTAGGCGATTTCAACACACACTCCTGGACGTGGTCACCACTGGACACCCCCCACTCCCACTGGGCCACACGCATCGAGGAGTGGGCAGCCACGAACCTGCTCACCTTAGCAAACAACCCCGGGGAAATCACACAGAGAGGCGCCAACCATGAAAGGGACTCAGTCATTGACCTGGCCTGGTACAATGAGGCCGCCATCCAAAGCACCACCTTCTCAAGCCTGAAAATTGACTGGGAAGGGAGCCTGGGCTCAGACCACGCCCTGCTCCACATCACAGGCCACCCATGTGGAACAGCCAATGTGCAGGCCAGTGAAGACAACCCAGGCCTCCTAATCGACCTGGAAAAAGAAATGGAATGGACCTGCGCCTTTAAAGCGAGATCCACCCCCTACCCCTTCCAAGCCAACCCCCCCCCAGAGGAAGTGGAAGAAGCAGCTGTGCAATTCATGGAGGACGTCCAGCGGACAAGTGAAGAGACCTTCCGCAAGAGGTGACCACCCCACTGGAGAGCATCCCCCTGGTGGAATGCTGCCTGCGCGATTGCGGTCCAGAACCTTCGCAATGCATGGTCCACCGCGATGCGGGCAGTCGCCCAAGCGAGACTCAAAGGAACAGTACAAACTGCCAAAAGGAAATGGGCGGACGAATACATCGAAAAGGCCAAGCTCTGGGATGTAGCAACCTGGAGGCACGGATGCAGACTCACCAACGTCCCGTCACTCCAGGGGCCCAGAGGTTTAGTCCACTCGCATAATCAAGTCGCTGACATCCTCTCACAGTGCTTCTTCCCCCAAAACCCCCTGGAGGTCGACACGCACTTCCCAGACGACCCCCCTAAACGCCCGACATGCCAACTAGCACCGGTCGATAAACAACTCGTCGAACCGCTCCTCAAAAAGGTGGCCAGCAGCTCCGCGCCAGGCCAATCAGGCCACACCTGGACACTGCTGAAGTGGGCCTGGGCCGCAGATCCGGAGCGAATTGTCAACCTCCTAGCTGCATGCCTGAAAGCCGGCCATCACCCCTGCCCCTGGAAAGAGGCTATAGTCTGCATAGTCCCTAAACCTAACCGTGCAGACTACACGCTGGCTAAAAACTTTAGACCCATCTCACTTCTCGAGTGCCTGGGCAAGCTACTTGAGAAGGTCGTGGCGAAACTCATTTACAGGGACCTGACGAACCACACCCTGGTCCCCACCACTCAGTTTGGAGGGCAAAATGCGTCATCGACCCTTGATGCGGGCCTCACCCTCCTCCACAACATCCAAGTGGCCCACCAAGCCAGACTAAGAACAGGGATCCTACTGTTCGACATCCAGGGGTTCTTTGACAACATCAACCATGGATGGCTGATCCAAACCCTCAAAGACCTGGGCTTCGCACTGGAGCTAGTACAATGGTGCAGCTCTTTCCTGCAAGACCACACAGTCCGGCTGAGGTTCAACGGTAGGACGTCCGCCCCTTTTGACTTCATGGTCGGAACCCCACAGGGCTCCCCCGTCTCCCCTGTCCTCTCGATTATCTACACATCACCGCTCCTCCACAAAATGAGGACCTGGGACAAAGCATCCCTCGGCATGTACATCGACGACAGAGTCATCTTTGCGTGCAGCTGCACCTGGGAAGATGCCACGGTTCGAACTGACCATGTTATGCTTTTACTGTACCATCACATGCCATGTGACGCCAGGCGTCACATGACCTCCCCTGTCTCATCCCAGGTCCCCCTTCCCACACCGAGCAACAGCAGAAGGTGCAGGGGGATGCGTGTCCCCTCTCCCCTTCTTCCCTTTTTCCCACTCCCCCATGACTCACGTGGGGTTATGCTTACTCACTTACTGTACTGCAGACTGCGGCTTGGATCATGATTACTCACAGCAGCATGGCGCTGACGCGTCGGGATTGCTGGGCCATGTATAAAAGGGTGAAGCTTAGAGACTTACTCTCTAAGCTTCAGCTTAACTTTCTATCTACGCACACTTGTCTCCTCTTTAGTATATCAGTTTGGTACTAAAGAATCATCTGCTTTGCCCTGCTCGATCTCATCTCTACCCCGCGTGCCCTCACAAGCGATAAGGCGTAACTGTGCTTGAAGCAACATCAAGCCCAGTCCCGCCTCACTGCTTACTCATCCATCTCGATCTGTCCCAAGTCAACTTGTGACTCACGTCCTCGTTGACTTCAAGTTTGGTCTTGTGTTTTACATCGACGTCCCATGCGTGACATAGCATAAGCTGAAGCTTGCAAAATCAATAGCCAAGTCATGGCCATCGAAGAAACACAGGAGCACGAAGGTCTTGACCTAATTGCTACTGCTACCAGACTGCTCGAACGCTGAGCGGAATTAGAAGAAAGAGTCAGTCAGATCACCCGCACCGTCAAAGCGTTAGGAAGGGCACTCAGAGAAAACCAAAATCCTCACCTTGAAGTTCACATCCTCACATGCATATTCAATCTTCTCCTGGAAATCGCAAGGTTACGGGAAGAATTTCGAATTGAGGTGGAGCTTGCATAAAAAGAACTGGACCCGCTCGCCATCGTTGCTCGTGTCTGTTGGCATCTTTGGCTTGTACTGTTATGCATCGTATTCAAGATCCTCAGGTACTGCACCAGGATCTACATTAACGACATCATCATCTATCATGAATAGGAAAACCAAGCTGGAGACCTCACCACGAGCTGCCGGTTTCCTATACATCCTCTCACAATTAGACGTGACAGACCTCTTCTTGGTCAGCTGCCTAGAGCACACTCTTAGACACCTTGAACAACAAAGGGCAATCGCCCTCAGCTTGCATGAAAACGAGGACGAGGCCGGTGCGATCGGACAAGAAATTGACAGTACAGAACTTGTGCTGCAACAAATCTTGAGGAGCACTGAAAGCAGTCAACCAGTCATCCCCACTGTGGAAGAAAATCTACGCAGCTTGTTCGCAGTTCATGGAGGAACCAGCGTGCGAGATGAAGAAAATCTGAGAATAATCGCTCAAAGAGAGTATAGGGAGCGACCAAACCAAAGAGTCAGAAGAGGCAACCAACCAAACGACAACCAAATTTACCAACCCCCTCAGCGACGCAATGATGACGCTCAGTGTAGACTTCACGGCCGACCGGTGGGAAGCGCTCCACCCCCGTACAGACGATGACCTCCCCCTCCACATCAAAGGGGAGGCCTTCTGGATCGACTATGGGGAGCCAGGACGAAGCGCATACCACATAATCGACGAAAATGGAGTAGAGTGGCCGCTGGAATTCATAAATGACAATTGGCACTTCCTAACCTGGGGGGCAACAGGGTACCACACCAGAGCAAGTGCAAAACTGGTGCGCAGAACCAACAAGCTCAGATGGTGGGAAGAAGGCAACAGTCAGCACCCACAAAACAGAAAAGGAAAAGGAAAAGCCACTGACCTCCATTCCCTGCGAGAGGTGGAGAAAAAGGACAGCAGTACAGATACAGAGCCCGAAGAAATGGGCCTGAGCCCCACCTTGGGATGCAGGCGACGCGACTTCCCCATGCCCGGAGGATTGGCCTATGGATTGGAACTAGAAGAGCACATCCTGTCCAAACAAATTGAACAGGTCGCCAGTATCAATCCTGGGGACTTCAGGGAACCGTTGCCTGAGTATGGGCAAAGACCGGCCATGATGCACGCTGCAGGAACAGAGGTCGCAGTTGAAGGCATCGTGGTCGAGCCCCTCGTAACGCCTGCCACTCTAGGAGCCACCAGAGGCATCAACCCAGCCTTCACAGCAGGAAGAACACCGGTGTTCCCTGGAGCGTCCATCTGCACAACCTTCACAAATCCCATCAATCCAGCTTTCATCCCTGCTCACCTGTGGAGCGCAGGGGCACGAGCATGCGGTGTGGCCGCCGCTGCAGCAACAACCATGGCCGCGCCCACCACTGCCGCTGCTACAACAACAGGAGGGACCGGCGGAGGAAATAGAGGCGGGATGCGAGGGAACCCTCCAACCGTGTTCGAAGGGGACTGATCCAAGAGCGACCAGTTCCTATGGGAATTCTGAATCTGGAAAATGTCAAATAGAGAAAATAGTTCTATGAAAACCCCCCTCGATCGCGTGGGCCTAGCCTTGAGCTTGATACATGGCCCACATGTTAATGACTGGGTAGAGAGAATGTTGGATGACCTCAACGCCACGCAGAGGGGACCACACGCCATACCCACCACGGAGGAAGCACTGTGGACCATGTTCAAGACAGGCTTCAAATTGGCATTTACTGATACTACAAAAAAAGCAAATGCCCACCAAAGGCTACTTCAGTGCAAAATGATAGGAGACAATTTGGACACTTACATTGCCACCTTCGACCACTGGCGTACACTTGCAGGGTGGGGTGCTGACGACATGGGCACAATCACCCAGTTCCGCCGCGGCCTGAAGGACCTGCTACACCATGCCATGTTGGAAAAAAACAGACCCCCGGCCCACGACCATGAGGGGTTGGCAAGCCGCCACACACAAACAGCACGAACTGTGGGCAGAAGTAAAAAGCAGCCTGAGCAGCTTCCAAAGCCAGGGCCCTGCCATGAACACGCAGCGGTGGCGCCAAGCGCTTGGAAAGCTGCAGCAAGCCATGGGGAACCACGGCGGTGGACCCAAGATCGTGCCCATGGAAGTCGACAGCACATGCATCGCAGCCCTCACCCCAGAGAAGCGACAAAAACTCAGCAACGAGGGATGCTGCTTCTACTGTGAGAAACAGGGACACGTCAGCAAGACATGCCCCAAAAAGATAGAAGATCAGAAAAAGAACCCACTGAAAAAGGAAGGAATGTGCGGCCGCCAGGAGACAAGCACACACACCACCGAGGTGGAGGAGGCCGCTGTGGAAGTTAGCAGCCTAGTGGAACAAATAGGAGGAATGAGACAAGAGGAGAAGGACGAAATGTTGGACGCCTTGATCTTGAAGGGTTTTTAAACGGCTCTCACCACTTGGCCTGGGTGAGAGCGCGAAATATGCGCATCATGTATATCAGTGAAACTAGTTCAATTGAAGTACCATTCACCTTTACATCCGCGCAAGGAAAGGCCGACGAATGCGCACTGCTCGACAGCGGCGTGACTGAAAATTTCATGAACCCATGCATGATCCAGCGTCTAGGGATTGGCCTCAGAACAATGGCAGAGCCGCGGCGTGTCTTCAATGTAGATGGGTCAGAGAACAAAGCCGGCGCACTAAGACAATACTGCATCTTGAGGATCAAAAAGGGAGACAAGGAAGCCCTGCAAAGGTTTTATATCACAAGCCTAGGGAGCAACTGCGCCATCCTAGGATATCCATGGCTGAGGGAATTCAACCCCAGCATCGATTGGGCCAAGGGGAACGTCAGGGGGCCACTAGTCCAAATAGAGACCACCCTCTTCAAATGGGCCAGAAAGTGAGTAGTGGCCAGGATAATCGAAGCTGCACACAGAGAGCAAGCATGGGAAGAGGGGGACGAAATCATTGGCTTCATTCGCCCAACCCCCAGACTACCCGAAAGAACAGGGATAAACAAGCACAAGCAACCGGCAGAAGACCTAACCGGTTTGCCGGACCACTACTGGTCACACGCACAACTTTTCTCAGAACACGCGGCGCGACACTTCCCACCAGCCCGAACAGAAGATCACGTAATCAGACTCAAACCCGGCGCACCAGACTCCATCAACACAAAAATATACCCTCTAACGCGCACAGAAGTGCAGGCAGAACAAGAATTTGTCAGGAAAAACAAGGAGCTAGGGCGAATCCAGGACAGCGACTCACTATGGGGAGTATCCTTTTTCTTCAGGAAAAAGAAGGATGGTTCGCTATGACCAATACAAGACTACCGCCCTGTGAATCAATGGACGGAGTGAGACGTATACCCCATGCCACGCATAGAGCAGATATTAGAGGAACTTCATGGCAAAACGCTGTTCACTACCCTAGACCTGTGAGACGGATACAACAACATCCGCATGTGCCCCGAAGACAGGTGGAAGGCAGCATTCAAAACCCCAAGCGGGCTATACGAACCGACTGTCATGTTCTTCAGGATGACTAATGCGCTGGCCACCTTCCAGCACGTCATGGACCGAGTCCTGAGAACCATCAAACACAAGTACCCAGGAATGGTCTTCATCTACATGGATGACATCCTCGTGGCCACCACAGACAACTATGTGCTACACTGATGAATCATAAATGAAATTATGACCCAGCTAACCAAAGAAGACTTCTTCCTCAAGCTCAGCAAATGCCACTTCAAGAAGAAGGCAGTAAACTACCTAGGGATCAGAATAGAAGAAGGAGTCATCCGCGTGGATCCCACCAAGCGCAACGGCCTGGAGGACTGGCCAGAGGAGCTGCGCAACCTGAAACAAGTACGAAGCACCCTGGGTGTCTTCGGCTACCACTGACCATTCATTCCAGGGTATGCAACCATCATGCACCCCATGCAACACCTCACAAAGAAAGGGGTGGACTTCATCTGGACCAAGGAATGCACCGAAGCAATACGCACCCTGAAACAAATCTTGTCCAGTGACCCAGTACTGAAGAGACCAGACTACGGCGCTCTGTTCATTCTAGAAGTTGACACCTCACAATATGCCCTGGGAGCGATCTTGTACCAGCCAGAAAAGGACAGCAAGCCCTGAGTGGTGGGGTATTATTCCAAGGTGCTCATCCCAGCAGAGCATGGGTACGACATGTACGATCGGGAACTCCTAGCGCTGGTGAAAGGCCTGGAACACTGGCGACATCTCCTGCTAGGATCGGAACACGTCACAAGAGTCTACACCGACCACAAGAACCTGCAGTACTACCGGCAACCCCAGAAGCTCAACAGACGGGTGGCATGCTACATCCCACAACTGGCAGAATACATGCTACGCCACGCACGGGGCGTCGGGTCAAGCACAAGACAAACTTCAAGTCGACTTGGTCACGAGACACAAGCGACTTGTGGCGAGACAGGGGGTGGAAGTTGGACTTAGTTGTTGCTACTAAGTCCGACTAACAACTCCTGGGAGTTTCGAAGAGGGAGTAGGGATAGCAATGGCTTTCTTTGAGTAACAAAGAAAGAAGATGCTATCTCTGTAAGCTCACACATGAAGAGAGGAGATCGAGCGAAGATGAGATAACTTGTATTTAGCACCAAACTGATATGCCAAATAAAGTGAGACAAGTGCGTAACTGGAAAGCTAAGTTGAAGCTTGGGGAAGTAAGCCCCAAGCCTTGCGTCTTTTATAGTACTAGTCCTACATGGGCCGCGTCACCCTCTGCCACCGTTTGTGCCATGCGAGTCACTCCGCAGTCCGTAGATAAGTAAGCAAGATGAAAAATGAGTAAGCTAGCTCCCTGACGAGTCAGGGAGTGTGGGAATAAACACGCGTCCCCCTATGCCTTCAGCTGTTGCTCGGCATGGGAGGGGGGACCTGGGGATGAGACGGGAAGGTCATGTGACACCGGGCGTCACATGACACGAGACGGTAAAGTAAACACAAAGTAAAATGAGTCCGAACCGTGGCAATACAACTTCGAACTGGTACACAAGCCGGGTGCAACAAACCGGGCTGACCACCTCTCACGACGGCCGGGGCTGGATGAGGGGGTCAACGACAACGAGGACGTAATTGTTCTACCAGACCACCTCTTCTGCCGCACATTATTGCTCTCCAATTTGGAGAACAGTGTCCACATGGCCCAGAGGGACTCCAAGGCACTGATGGAAGAATGGAGGGAAGAACACCTGATCGAACACGAAGAGGAAGGATGGACCAAGACGGGGCGACTGGTCATCCCTGATTGGCCGCAGCTAAGACGCAAACTCCTGGTCGCCTACCATGACCATGTGGCTGCAGGGCACCCCAGAATTGCCAACACCATGAAGGCAGTAGCCAAAGATTACTGGTGGCCAGGGCTGAGGCAGTTTGTCAGCAACTATGTAAAGGGGTGCGCAACCTGCCAAGCCACCAAGCCAGGAACAAACAGGCCGCGTGTCCCCCCTTTCCCCATCACAACCCAGGAAAGGAACATCCCGTTCGTGACCATTGCGCTGGACCTGATCACAGACCTTCCCCCATCACAAGGACATGACTCCATACTTACCATCACTGATCATGATGTGACCAAGGCAGCCCTATTCCTCCCATGCAACAAAACGATCGGGGGGGTAGGTGTGGCCACCCTCTACACCCAGCATGTATTCCCACACTATGGAGTCCCCCAGCGGGTGATCTCAGACAGGGACCCTCGCTTCACATCCCAGTTCAGCAAGGAACTGTGCCGCCTCCTAGAAATCGATCAAAACATAAGCACGGCATACCACCCCCAGACGGATGGACAGTCAGAACGAACCAATCAGTGGCTGGAGCAATACCTGCGGATCTACAGTAACTTCCAGCAAGACGACTGGGCCCGCTGGCTGCCCCTGGCACAATACGTGCACAATGCCTGGCCTAGCACCATCACAGGGTTCGCCCCCTTTGAACTACTCATAGGGTGCATTCCCCGATTGCGCACACCTGCCCAAGTCGACTCAAAGGCACCAGAGGTGGAACAAAGGGGCCGACAGTTACAGGAGGTCCACACACAAGCCCAGGATGCCATCAAGCATGCACAAATGATGGTGCTGTGGCATGCCAAACAAAGAGCAGGACAACACATCTTCCAGCCATACAAGGAGGGCGACAAAGTCTGGCTAGAAGGGACCAACTTGTGACTATTGCACCCCACAAACAAACTGGCTGCACAATGATACGGACCCTTCAGGGTCCTCCGCGTGATCTCCCCCATGGTGTACCGACTGGAGATCCCTGGTACATGGAAGATCTTCAACACCTTCCACGCATCGCTCCTTTCACCATACAAGGAGACAGAGGAACATGGACCCAACTTCCTGGAGCCACCACCCGAATTGATTGATGGGGAGGAACAATATGAAGTGGAGCAGGTGCTGGGCGCAAAGAAGATAAGGTGGAAGCTCCACTTCCTGATCAAATGGAAGGGATATGCCGAGGCGCACAACACCTGGGAACCAAAAGGGAACATGAATGCACCAGAGCTTGTGAAAGAATTTTACCAAAAGAATCCTTCTGTGGTGCGCTCAACAGTACTTAAGGAGGAGATGGACGAGAGTCCAAGCAACATGAACTCCCTCCCTTCTCCTTCCCCCTCACCCCCACACCATCCACGCGTCTCCATCACCAATGCCGCACATGCCGAAGGTCAAGAGGGAATTGAAGAAGTCCTCACAGGGACTGCCCCCAGCGTCGCGGTCCACTACGACCCCGAAAACCCCTACTGGTCGCAAGAGACGCACGTCGCCAGCTGCGAAACCGCGTATGATGACTACATCTGGGACCTGATACCTCGCACCACCACTGCCAACAACACCCCCAGCATCACCACCGCTGCCCCGCGCAGAAATGAAGGCAGATCGCGCAGCGATATGCCCGTGGCCCACACACAACTGGGCCATGTATGCCGCTTCCTATCAGTGGCGGACGCAGAGCAAGCCCCTGCCAACTACAACGACGACAGAGCCAGTACCCCTGATTACATGTCAGGTACTGATGACCCTGTGGGGGGAGCCGATTGGGACATCGATAGAGAAGTTGAGTCCCCGCGAAGTCTGGAGGTCGTGGGAGGAGTGGACCAAGGCACACAGACAGTGGAGCCGCAAATTTGGGCAAGGTACGATCCCAATGACCACGACCAAGGCGACGCACTGTACCCTGACATAAGCAACCCCACCTTCAATTGACAGCAGTGAGGTGAGGGCGCCTCGCCTAAGGAGGGGGGTGGTGCCGCAGTTCGGACTGACCATGTTATGCTTTTACTGTACCATCACGTGCCATGTGACGCCAGGCGTCACATGACCTCCCCCATCTCATCCCAAGTCCCCCTTCCTGCGCCGAGCAACAGCAGAAGGTGCAGGGGGACGCATGTCCCCTCTCCCCTTCTTCCCTTTTTCCCACTCCCCCATGACTCACATGGGGTTATGCTTACTCACTTACTGTACTGCAGACTGCGGCTTGGATCATGATTACTCACAGCAGCATGGCGCTGACACGTCGGGATTGCCAGGCCATGTATAAAAGGGCGAAGCTTAGAGACTTACTCTCTAAGCTTCAGCTTAACTTTCTATCTACGCACACTTGTCTCCTCTTTAGTATATCAGTTTGGTACTAAAGAATCATCTGCTTTGCCCTGCTTGATCTCATCTCTACCCTGCGTGCCCTCACAAGCGATAAGGCGTAACTGTGCTTGAAGCAACATCAAGCCCAGTCCCACCTCACCACTTACTCATCCATCTCGATCTGTCCCAAGTCAACTTGTGACTCATGTCCTCGTTGACTTCAAGTTTGGTCTTGTGTTTTACATCGATGTCCCGTGCGTGATGTAGCAGAAGATGTCGAAGCTACACTGCATAATGGCTACAGTGAATGCGTGGAATGGCTGACAAGAGTGGGCCTGAAAGCAGAGCCCAACAAGACAGAGCTCATCTACTTCAGGAAAAGGAAGGAGAAAGTGGACCCACCAGCACACATCCTCCTCCCCAACCCAACACTAGGCACATGCTACCGGGTGCTGGCGTCGAACACGCTCTGGTACCTAGGGTTTTTCTTTGACTCCCACCTGAGCTGGACTCACCACGTCGACGTGGTGTGCAACAGAGCACACATGTCCCTCAAGGCCCTCCAGCTCCTCGGGAACTCCATCCAAGGGCTCGACCAGGCAAAATGGAGACTAGCGTACAAGGCAATATGTCTACCAGTCCTCACCTACAGCTGCCAACTGTGGTACACAGGCAAACAGGTTACCTTGGTCAAAAAGCTCCAAAGGGTGCAAAATGACATGGTAAAACTGATCTCAGGGACCTTCTGCACCACACCCCGAGACCCGTTGCACCAGCTACTAACGATCCTCCCAATGGATCTGTACCTGAAAGTGCTTACCCAAGGCTCTGCACTGCGGCTCTACAGAGCCCCGCAAAGTAGCCAACTCCTCAAACGCCTCAGTGGGGACTGGACCACGCTGACCCCAGATGACCTCCCACTCCCCACCCCAAACAGAAACAGCATGAAAACCACCCTCCGCACGCTCGCAGCAAGAGTCCCAGTGAATGGACCACGCATAAAGCCCTTCCCCACCCTACCAACGGGAGCTCCGACATGGGATGGGCGAGTCAGACTAACCCCCAAGCAGAAAGACTGGGACTACCAACAAGTCTCTGCCGCCCTCATGGAGGCTTGCCACGCAGGCAACACAATTAACATCTACTGCGACGTGGTGCGATCCAACAAAGGCCGCGAAGATGGTAAACAACTTTGCACAGCCTCAGCTGTGCTCTACTACGAGGGCAAGGAGAAGGGGCACTCCAAAAAAACCTTTGGGGAGACAGCAATGGAATCAGATGCCCTGATCTGAGCGCTCACCCCCGGACTCAATGCACTTAACCTTTTCCTAGCCACCAAGACAGCTCAGACACAAGCAACTGTCGTGTTCCTCGTGCCCTCTGATGCGGTGCTAAACAGAACCCTAGACGCGTCACCACACGAAGAGCAGGTGGTATCCCTCATGCACCTCAAAAGAATAAATGAGCTACTCACTACTTTCGCTAACATCAGCATTAGAGTGCAGTGGCTACCAAGAAAAACCCCCTTCGTCGGCTTCCGAAGGGCCAGACAACTCACCTTCGAAGCCATCCGCACGGCAGACCTCGCGAGCATCGAGGAGCCGCAGACAATCCAAAGCCAAAAGAAAACAGCAGAGAACACCGCCATCACAGAGTGGGCCAACCGATGGCACAACTCCCCGCGCACCTCCTTTGCGTACCAAACCGCCCTCCACAAACCACCGGACGGAAATGCCCACCACACATTCCAGCCCCCATGCCCAACCTCCACCCCGAGCGCAGGCCCCAGAAACCCCCTCCCCACCCACGCAGAAAGAGATAGAGCCCTTACAAACACAGTTAAGTTCTCAAGGCTCACACATTCCACACTGTACCGCTTCATCACAGGACATGCTTTTACTGGGGAATACACCCAACAGTTCTTCCCCCTCCACACACCGGAACAAGTAGCCTGCCCATGTGGTGAGCCCATCCAAACAGTCGAGCATGTGCTCCTAGATTGCCCTCTATATACCGCTGCGCGCCGCAGACACCTCACTGCCAACAGCCGCCCCCGTACGCTCCCACAGCTCTTCGCCCAACCGAACCACGTACAAGCGCTGCTTCGCTTCTTGGAGGAGACAGGTGCCTGCGCTAAACCGTGGGCAACGTGGGAACCGGGATGAGGCACCAGTCGAAGTAGAAAAATGGAGGAAACCCCCCAGACATGAGCATAACCAGACCACCCCCCACCTATGACCTTCCGCTGCCCATAGCCAGATAGCACTGGCTCCATGTCTATACCATACACGCCTAAGCATAGTACGTAGCACACGTG
>QLOS01000890.1:0-16808 GCA_003313725.1 Russula sp. MG48 | reverse complement strand
AAAAAAAAAAAAAAAAAAAAAAAACGTGGGCAGAGGCGCTGCTTCAAGACTATTTCAATGGTCCCAAAACTCGTACGTGTATCCTGCTTGACCGTCCCCATGCATCTGTGCTGATATGCTGAGTGCCCTTCTAGGACCTCAACGAAATCAAAATCATCTACCTCCGAGCAACCGGTGGTGGGGTTGGTGCTTCGTCTGCGCTTCCGCCCAAAATCGGTCCTCTCGGCCTCGTGCGTATATATCCTTAATGCAGAGTCATAGCTTTTCTGAACCTTTTCTTTCGCAGTCCCCCAAGTGGGTCGGAGAAGATATTGCAAAAGCGACGACCGCTTGGAAGGCTCCGCGAGTTACCGTGTAGCCCACCATCCAGAACCGTCAGGCCCAAGTCTCTGTCGTGCCTTCTGCATCGTCTCTCGTTATACGGGCGCTCAAGGGTACGATCAGATCCCCCATTCTTTCTTATACCACTCTCTCATGTTTGGTCGATTTACCTACACAGCGCCCCCACGGGATCGCAAAAAGGAGAAGAATATCAAGCACTCTGGCAACATCGCACTCGACGAGATCTACGAGATTGCACGGACTATGAAGTACAAGTCGCTCTCGAAAGATCTCGCAGGTGGTGTCAAGGAAATTCTAGGCACCGCACAGTCTGCAGGCTGCACTGTCGACGGCCGGCCGCCACATGACGTTATCGAGGCTATCAACGCTGGGGAGATTGATGTGTCGGATGAATAGGTGCGCCGTTGGCGTAGCGAATCGGGGCTGCATTATACTGTGCTGTGTGTGTAGTTTTGCTATCTTTTTTCCCTTGCACTATCATGACGCCATTGGACAACCTCGCTCCACCCACCGTATCGTGATTTGATCTCTTGATAACCGCTCACCCGAGTAAGGTCTTCGAATTGCCAGATTCTTTGCACATCGACCCTTGTTTCATGTCAGTCTTCAAGTAGACCCGGAAAATAGTAGGTCCATTGACATTCAGAGGACGACAATCAGCCGGGAAGCCTTGCTAGGTAATACCCCTCCCTGAAACGTTGACAAGCGACAGTCCTTTGAGTCTAAGCGGGAAAACCTCGAAACTCACGTCACAAACGTACCGGCCCGCTACAACGATCCAATAGCTGTGCGAGCTTTGACCGATTCCGACTGTCGCACTTCTCGAAGCTCGCGATGGAGTGGGTTGACATTCTTGATGGGCTCCACACACCTTTCTATGAGGGGAATAAGTGTTTAATAGGCAGTTTTAAAAATGCCAGCGTGGAGACTCGGAGGGAGAGGAAGGGCCCTCTCTGTACTGTACACCGCGGTATCCCTGTCCGCCGTCGATATTCAAGTTCATCATGACATATCTGGCCCCAACGACCGGCGGCGGCGTAACAGGTGGGTTGATTTTTCGGTTTTGTGTAACGCCTTGATTTGGACGTAAACTCCGTGTAATTCATGCGGCACGGCAGGCAACGAACTTTCGTTCTCAAGGTGGCTCTTTGCCTTTTCGCTCGTCACGACTCTATTCTTCACGTGTGAGTTATCGTTTACTATATCTCCCGTGGAGACCGATGCTTTTCGCGAACAGGGGGATTCTCGTATGGCGTGAGTTGTCTCTGGCTTCGTCGATGGCAGGCGCTGATAAGCGCCGATCTGTGCTTTGCAGCTCCTCGATGTCTTGAATGCGCATTTCCAGCAGGTGTTTGGGATCACCAAATTGCAGAGTACGATGCTCCAACTCGCGTACTTTGTGCGTCGTCGCTCCTGCTTCAAACCTATTCGTTCCTCTTGCCAATCGGTGGAGGGGTTATTTAGGGAGCATATATCGTGTTCTCGCCGATCGCTGGAACATTCCTATGTTCCTCATTCGTCTGTTGACCACTTTGGCGGGCCATTTTTGTCTAAAATTTGCGGAATCATGTTTTACTACAGATGAGGCGTTACGGATATAAGGTGCGGCTCATTGGTTGGTTTATCCTCCGCCGGGCCAGAGTTGCTAATTTGTGGCCGCGTTCATTAGAAAGGTATCCACCTGGGCCTGACACTCTACTCGGTAATAAACCCTGTCTTTATCCCAACTGCCCCTCGCGACACGTGCTTACTTATCACTTGAACGATAGGCGCCATCTTTTTCTGGC
Organism: Russula sp. MG48; assembly: GCA_003313725.1. NCBI lineage: Eukaryota > Fungi > Basidiomycota > Agaricomycetes > Russulales > Russulaceae > Russula > Russula sp. MG48. The sequence goes on along the minus strand of QLOS01000890.1, from coordinate 14,679 downwards.
CATCTGCCAAATTCGAAAAGTATGGTGGCTTCGTTGGCTGCACCTTCGTCATCGGCTGCGGCCTGTCCTGCCTCGAGGTGGCCGCCAACTCGTACATCACCGTACTTGGCACCCCACGCTACGCCGTGATGCGGCTCAACATCAGCCAGGGCTTCCAGGGCATTGCCTCCTTCGCGGGTCCGCTCATCGCGTCGACATACTTCTTCAAGGGAAAGAACGCCACGACACTCAACACCGTCCAGTGGGTGTACATGGCCGTTTCTGGGCTCGGCGTGGTGCTCAACGTGCTCTTCTTGTGGGTTGTCCTCTCCCATCTCTCGTCTCAGCTCAAGAGCACTGGGTGCTGACGGCAGTCTTGCGAGAATAGCTTCTGCGATCTGCCAGAGATCACAGAGGAGGCACTCACCCGCGAGCTCGCTGTTACGGACGGTGCAGAAGTGGCGGATGTGGGGCCATTTCATAAGCAGTACCGCTGCATTCTTGGCTTTGTCGCACAAACCTGCTATGTGTACGTTTTCTCCACCCCTTTTCCATCCCCATTCCCCATGACTTGACGAGAGAATACGCGGAATGTAGGGGTGCGCAGGTGGGCGTCGCCGCCTTCACGGTGAACTACCTCGTCGGCCAGGGCGTGGGAATCAGCCACTCGCATGCGAGCCTCATGTTCGCCTTTTGCCAGCTCACTTTCACGGGCGGGCGCTTCATCGGCGCAGCGCTGCTCCGCTTTGTCCACACTGCGTTTCTGCTAAGCATGTACGGCTGCGCATGTATGGCCTGCTGCCTCGGCGTCGCGCTCGGAACGGGCCATGGAGGCATCGCAAGCCTTTATATGTTGTTCTTCTTTGAGAGCATCTGTTACCCGGTGAGTGGGATACGATATTTCCCATCACCCCTTTGCCTCGCTTTGCGTGGGTGCTGACCAGATCACACCACAGTGCATCTTTACGCTTGGTACGCAGGGCCTAGGACGCCACACGAAACGAGGATCAGGTCTAATCGTGACGGTACGTAGAACCGGCATCCCTATATCTTGACCCTCTCCTCTCTCGGGTAAGATCCTGAAAGAGCTACGTAGGGTGTCGGAGGCGGCGCGTGGTTCCCGCCTGCGCAGGGTGCGCTGGCAGATAAGTCATATACGCGGCACTCCTGTCTGGTCCCGCTCGCCGGGTTCACCGCCATGACAACCTACGCTGTGTATGTCTTCCCTGCCCATAAGCGTTGCCTTAAATGATTCTGAATTTCTGGCCCTCGACACAGGGGCCTCGTCGTCAACGAGGCAGCCAAGTCAGGGTTCCATATCCGCAACCATGACGCAACGCGGGACGAGATGACCGCGGCTTCATGGACCGAGAATGTAGTTGAGGTGTACGAGAAGGATAAGAAACGTCTGTCAGTGGAGAAGGCGTGATAGTGCCTCATAGAACGAAGGGGTTACGAACTAATCTCAACTTATGAGGAGTTTCCGCAAGTATGATAACCATATCTGACATCCAATAGAACTATGAATGACACACTACCACCGCGGCTGTATGATCTGGCAAGGCAGAGCGCCCGCGTGTAGATGCGGCATCAGCTATATATATTACAGAAGTACGAGAACCTGCTAAGTGGGGCTAGGAACTGGAGTGCGTGGCGATGATGTGGGTGAGTGCGAGATAACGAAAGGTGAAAGTGAGGAATCGTGGCATACAAGGTGGATGTAGGGTAGATTCAAGAACGAGCCGACGAACAGTAATTGGCGGAGGAAAGTTAGGATGATGGAGAAAAAGTCCCTGGGAGTAAAGGTCTTGATGGGACGCTTGTGTCCCAGAACTAGAGGGGGTGTGAGTGTTTCAGTCATAGGGTCGTTCACTGTTGCTGAATCGGTGCGTCGCTTGTATGTAGTTCATTAGCGAGATGATTGTTTACAGTCTGTTCATTTGAAGCACTTAACTCACCAGACAGCAGCAGCGCTCAGCACAGGTTCCTCTATTTCTCGGTGCTCCAACAATGCTCGTATGATGCGATGGTGTCCTCTTTGCGATGCTAGATGGAATGGCTTATGGTGCTCATTGTCACAGGCATCGACATCAACGCGGCAACGGAGAAGGAACCGAACAACTTGAAGATGTCCTGCTTCTGATGCTAGATGTAAAGAAGTTGTGTTATCGTTGTTCCGGGCATTCGGATCTGCCCCGTGATCAAGAAGGATCTCAGCAAGTTTCACGTGTCCGATTTTGGATGCGAGATGCAATGGGGTGTTGTCATCGTTGTCCCGTGCATTTGGATCTGCACCCAACTTGAGGAGGAGCTCAGCAATTCCCACTCCGAATCTTCCAGACCTGCGAGATGTTTCCTGGTATTAGCATCTATGTGTAGATCGAGTGGGTTCTAAGAAACTTACCATTGGAATTGCGACACCAAATGCAATGGAGTCTGGTAGTTGTCAGGGGCATTTACATCTGCGCCGCGATCGAGAAGTATCCGAACAATTTCCGGATCTTCACCTTTCAAAGCGAAATGCAATGGGATGGTGTCATTGTTGTTCCGAGCATTCGCATTTACCCCGCGATCAAGAAGGATCTCAGCAAGTTTCACGCGTCCGGTCTTGGATGCGAGGTGCAATGGAGTGTTGTCGTCGTTGTCCCGTGCATTCGGATCTGCGCCCAACTCGAGAAGCAGCTCAGCAATTTTCACATGGTCTCCTCCAGACCATGGATCCCTGCGAGACGTTTCCTGGTATTAGCATCTACGTGTAGATCAAGTGCGACATAAGAAACTTACCATCCACCTCGCGACACCCAATGCAATGGAGTCTGGTAGTTTTCGTTACGGACATTTACATCTGCGCCGCGATCGAGAAGCATCCGGACAATTTCCAGATGTCCACCTTCCGAAGCGAAATGCAATGGGATGGTGTTATCGTTGTTCTGAGCATTCGCATCTACCCCGCGATCAAGAAGGATCTCAGCAAGTTTCACGCATCCGTTTTTGGATGCGAGGTGTAATGGAGTGTTGTCGTCGTTGTCCCGTGCATTCGGATCTGCGCCCAACTCGAGAAGCAGCTCAGCAATTTTCACATGGTCACTTCTAGACCATGGATGCCTGCGAGACGTTTCCTGGTATTAGCATCTACGTGTAGATCGAGTGCGACATAAGAAACTTACCATCCATCTTGCAACACCCAATGCAATGGAGTCTTGTAGTCATTGTTACGGGCATTTACATCTACGCCGCGATCGAGAAGCATCCGAACAATTTCCAGATGTCCACCTTTCAAAGCGAAATGCAATGGGATGGTGTCATTGTTGTTCCGAGCATTCGAATTTACCCCGCGATCAAGAAGGATCTCGGCAACTTTCACGTGTCCGTTTTTGGATGCGAGGTGCAATGGAGTGTTGCCGTCGTTGTCCCGTGCATTCGGATCTGCGCCCAACTCGAGAAGCAGCTCAACAACTTTCACATGGGCTTCTCCAAAGAATATAAATCTGCGAGACGTGTCCTGGTATCATCATCTACACGTAGATCGAGTGCGTCCTAAGAAACTTACGCTCCATATTGCAACACCCAATGCAATGGAGTCTTGCAGTCCTTGTCACGAGCATTTACATCTGCGCCGCGATCGAGAAGCATCCGAGCAATTTCCGGAGGACTACCTTGCAAAGCGAAATGCAATGGGATGGTGTCATTGTTGTTCTGAGCATTCGCATCTACCCCGCGATCAAGAAGGATCTCAGCAAGTTTCACGCGTCCGTTTTTGGATGCGAGGTGCAATGGAGTGTTGTCGTCGTTGTCCCGTGCATTCGGATCTGCGCCCAACTCGAGAAGCAGCTCAGCAATTTTCACATCGTCTCGAGTCCTGCGAGACGTTTCCTGGTATTAGTATCTACGTGTAGATCGAGTGCGTCCTAACAAACTTACCGTCCATCTTGCGACACGTAATGCAATGGAGTCTCGTAGTTCCTGGTACGGACATTTACATCTGCGCCGCGATCGAGAAGCATCCGAACAATTTCTAGATGTCCACCTTCTGAAGCGAAATGCAATGGGATGGTGTCTTCGTTATTCCGAGCATTCGCATCTACCCCGTGATCAAGAAGGATCTCAGCAAGTTTCACGTGTCCGTTTTCGGATGCGAAGTGCAATGGAGTGTTGTCGTCGTCGTCCCGTGCATTCGGATCTGCGCCCAACTCGAGAAGGAGCTCAGCAATTTCTCCACGGTTCCCTTCTCGCTTTGCAAACGACTCAGGGTCGTCATAGCTGTCACAGTATTAGCATCTACGCCTAGTTCGAGAGCGTTTCGACTAACTTACACAGCTTGCGACAGGGAATGCAAGAGAGTCTGGTAGAAGTCGTTACGGGCACTCGCATCTGCACCGTGATTGAGAAGTATCTGAATCACTTCCAGATGCCCACCTTCCGAAGCCACATGCAACGGAGTCATGCCATCATCGTCCCTGGCATTCTGATCTGCGCCGTAATCAAGTAAAGTCGTTGTAGCTTCGGGATGTCCGAGTTTAGCTGCCAAGAATAATGGAGTCTGGCTGTCCCGATGCCTTCGGGCATTTACAGGTTGTGAGCATTCGACGACCAGGAACTTTGCTATGTCGCACAAGCCGTATAGTGCCGCATAATGTAATGGTGTTCCAGGGCGCTCTGACGGGCGTTCCGGGCGCACCGGGATCAGAGACTCTGGATCAAATATCCAGACCCAGACTGTAAAGAACGGCTTGCTGGGGTCGAAGAGTAACCTCATGCCATTTTGCACGCTCAGCGATACATTGTCGAACTGGGCATGGTTCACCCATTTCTCTGCGGCATACTCAACGAGGGGAAAGTCCTTGATGCTATCCTTGCTGACGTTTTCATCGAGGTGCAGCAGAGCGCCGAGACAGGCTCGCGCGACAACGGTATGAGCAGGTGTCATGAGAACGTGGTAACGGGAAATCGTGGGTCTTCCCATGGTGAGGCGGCTGGATGTTAAGAACTCTTTTACAGAAAAATGTGAAAATTGTACAACCCAGTAATTCTCACGTTCCTCGACGACGGCGATCAAACTCGAGCATGTCGAAAGTAAATCCTCATTTGGGTCCTCCGAGCGCCAATCCATCACCAATTTTGGAATTTCTCCATCCTCAAAATCGAACGCGAGAATCTCTGCAAGCTCTTCGACGGTAAGTGGACGGGAAGCCACCGTGATACATTGGAAGATACGGTGCGCATACTCCCAGTTTGCCCCATCGATATCTTCCAGGGTGCGCTCGTAAGTCCCATCGAGCGTTTCTGGTAATTCGTCCAGAGCATGACGGATACGTCCTGGGAGGCAAGGGCGGAGGTAGTCCACCTGACAGGAAACCCATCTGAACCTGCATAACAAGTGGCGGTGAGCGTCGTGAACCTTCGAGGTACCAATGTCTTACATTCCGTTAGCTCTTTTCGAGAGCGTCTCGATGACTAGTTCCTTGTCCGCAGCTTTCCATCGTTTCATCTTTGGGTCTGTATTGACGACGGACGTGACATAATCAATGATGTCCTGGTTTTGTCCGCCCTCGTCGTGAAGGGAAACCAAACGGGGAGTCAAATCATTAAGCACGGCTTCGATGTCGGCCTCTGGACGGCTGGTAACACAGATACGTAGATTTGTAAGGTGTAGACTAACGAGCTCCTCGACCAGCCTGAGAACATTTTCACGGGAGGACTGCCTGCCAGATGCTTTTGGACATTCATCCAGGGCATCTATAACAATGTAGATCGGGGCTTGTCCAGGGCATTTGAGCACGTCCCTAAGACACTGTGTGCGCGCTCTGTCACTGGGATCTCGCGAGCCATCACGGTGTTCTGAGTAAAATTTGGAAAGAATCTCGCAGTACGAGTTGGACTGATCACAGAGTTGCGAAAGAAGAGAGGAGAGCAATCCCCGTCGGTCCTTCTTTTCGTCATCTCTGAAGTCGCAATAGAAAAATGCCAGCGAAGCTAAGCCAGACTTGCACAAGCCTTCGATGTTGTCAATGATCGTAGAACTTGACGATGAGATCAGTTACGGCACAGGAAAATGCCGAGAAGGTAACATGCCAAAGGATAGTCTTCCCTGCGCCCGCTATAAAATAAGCCATCAGTCTCACGGTGAAACTACAATGTGGGAGATACAGACGTTTCCCACGAATCCATAAAAGGGAACCTGACGACTTCCATTCGGCGAAAGTATCGCTTTCGATGAACCATGTTGCGGTTCCATCATGGTGAGCATCGCACGCAATGTTGTGATTTTTCCACGGATCTGGTGGTGAGAGCCAACGTCGAAGGTCTCGCCTCATCTGGTCACCTGTGAGCTTGTTTCAGTGCTCCTGGTCGACAATAACGGAATTAGGGAATAACTGACGCCTTTCCTTGTTCACTTGGCTCGTCATTTCTTGCATCATTTCTACCACCTAATTATATATAGCTCGCTTCGTCTCCCAATAAAGCATACCTAGAACCTGCCGCACACCGTCATTTGACGCCTTGCTGTCTAAAAGTGATAGACGTTCAGCCTAGAGTGAGTGACGGATCAAATGGGATCAACTCACCGTTCATATTCTGGACAAGACGATAGACAACCTCGAGGGTCTGAGCTGCGGTTGCGCGAGCTTCGTCATGGGTGAGTCGATCGAGCCTCTGGAGCGCCGCCTCAACCTCATTCTCTCCTAGCAGCTTCATTCCGAATTTCTCTGTGTCGCGTTGAGCTGTGACCTTTCAGGGGAAGGAGGAGGAGGGGTAGACTCACTGAGTGGACCTTGCTTGATCTGTTTGGTAGTCAGGGCCAGGGTGGACAGCAGTTCGACGATTATTTTCACGACGATCTGTGTCATTACCGTGGTAGGAGGGATTTTGGTATAGATATCGAGTCGTTGGACGAAGTTGCCGATGGACTCGAACAACTGGAGAAGGGCATCATAGCTCCCGTTGACGTCCTTCACAGTCTGAGACACTAGGTCAGCACGCGCTTATCAACTGAGGAAGACACATACGGTGAGGAGGATACCGATGGCAGCAAATATTAATTTCACAGGTGGAAAGGGCTATAGAATAAGGATCAGCTACAAGTACTTCAGTGACCAAGAGCCGGTTCAGACGTACTATTGAATCGATACCCTGTCCAACTTGAACAGCTCCGCCCAGGCTAGTGAAAATCGTATGCAGGACATGGACGGTACGTCTGATCGATTGCTTCATCTTGGGGTGACGGTCACGTCCCAGGAAATCACGGAATGCCTGTACCCGCTCTTCAAGAACGACACTAACAGACTCGACATCGTCGCATGTTCCGAGTTGGGTGGCGAGTTGATTATCGATGAGGTTTGTCCCCACCTGGGTTTTGTACTTGTCAATGGCGTCCTTCAAGAGTGACTGTAAAACGGAGGATTCAGAGGATGTGCTCATATCTTGAGTCGAGGAAATATGGCCGGTAGAGGTGAAGTTGGTCGACTAGGACAGAAAAGTGGGGGAGAGGATTATAGCGGTAGCAGATTAGAGTGAGGGCAAGTGGACAGCCTCGTGTATCGCCATAGTCATCGGAATACAACGCAGACATAGGCGCAAGCCACTTTCCCATCTGGGTGTCCTAGGAATTGACGCCGCCACAGGACAGTGTTTCAGGCTGGGACCTGAATACAGTTCTTCACAATTTCTCCGTTTACAGTAAACCCGATTCCCACCCCCCTGCCCTTGGTCTTTCCCGCACTTCAACCCATCACACCTGTGCCACCACCGCTATAGGACACGGAGAATGTGGCCTTTATTGCCACGACATCGCGTGGTTCTTGCCACTAAACCCCGGTCATCATCATAGAAAGGTACGATGGCCCTGCCTAGCTTGATGTCCAGCACTACTTCACCATGCGCTACGTCTCCATCATTGGAACATAGGGCTCTCTCCAAGCTGCCTTCACAACAGGTCTGCGCAAACTGACGACCCTTGTCGATGGATCCGTGGTCCCACTCATGCTCGTACTCTTCGCACTCAGGAGCACAAAGTTCTCATCCCAGTAATCCGCATCCTGCAACACCTCCAACAAGGTGCCCCCGACATGATGCCGACATCGCCGCCTCTGGCCGCGGGCGCAATATCATGTTCACTCGAGACTTTCCGCTCACTGACGCACTTGGGGGACGTACAGTATCTCGTGCCTACGCCCTACCGCACCATGCTCTACGAGGACTTCTGCGCCGTCCTCACCGGCGCGACGTCCTTCCTACCCCCAGTGCTCGTCGTCACGTCGTCATGAACGTGAATCATGCAGATCCCTCCGCGACTTACCTCGATCCTGGCCTGGCTACCTGCGGGTGGACCTCTGGGACTTTCTGGACAGCGCCTGCTGCGTGGTGGGAAGCGTCTATGCGTCTTGGTGGGTTACAACAGGCGCACACGGTGTCATCGCGGCAACGGTGATCGATGCATACGCCGTCGTGGATGGCGGCCTGGCAAACTATTTCGACAAATTGAACGGGCGCTGCGTTGCGGTGGAGCCACTCGGGTGTCTCGCGTCTCGGATGACACGCTCGTTGCTGGCGACATGGACCTGGAGAGCGTGCCAAGGGAGGTAGAAGAAGGCTTGAGGGGGAGACGTTTGCAGTCCGATCAGTGGACGATAGGCGCCGAATAGATGCGGCGTACAGCGGCAGCGGATGTGGGCAAGGGGCGTAAAAGCATGGGTGGGAGGAGGTCAAGGAACTATTGACGAGTACGGGTGTTGATTAGCGATAGAATAGGTCGTCTCCTGAAATCACAGACAGTCATGTTACTAGGAAACCCTGAGCGCGATTCTCATCACTTCACTGTTCAATTCACCCAGCACCTTCAGTCAGAGGGCACAGCAACTCAGAAATTTATTGTTTTCCTAGGCTAAACGATACAATTGGTTTATCAACTCCGAAAGGGGGCGTAGCACAACGGAAAAGGAACAACTCCAATCCCATGTAATATCTGTTTTTCTGTTCTGATGTGCAGTTGACCTACTGCCGACGAAGTTTGTTGAGAAGGTTAAGTTGGGATTGTTGCGCGTACTTGCACACCGTGTGCGTGAGGGATGGGCTTGGGGTTAAACGTAGAAAAGATAGTTGATATCCTCAGATTCAACTCACCAGGATCGCCACAGGCACTGAGGCCCAAGAGTTGTCGGCTGCAGTGTGTTGTAGGTCTAAGCCAGTTCAGAAGATGGGACGACGTCAGAATCACGTATGCGTACTTGGTCCCACTCGTCAGTTTCGCTCCGATGACCACATATTCTGCGTCCGTCTCCTCCGGTGTCCGCAATGCTCCTATTATGACTCCGGCCTGTTGACCTACGACATACAATGACCCTGTCACCAGTGGGGCAGGCGAGCAGGGCCCTACATTCTGAACTTTGAGATGGCACCGGATAAACTGGCTGCTATGAGGGAGTCAAGCGTCAAGAGAAAGAGAAGGGCGATGTTAACACCCTCGCGGAGGAGTGGGAGGAACGGGTCGATTAGTGGAGGAGACTGATGACTGAGGAAACGTCTCTGGAGCGGTGAGCATTGATAAAGGTGGGATAGCGATGAGATGAGGAATGGGTGTATGCAACTGAAAAGACGCTCAGCAGCACGATAAACCTAATCAGGCGGTCTCTCGGTGCCATGGAAGAGGATCTGCAGGCAAAAGTAGCGGTCAAAACAGGAACCCAGAGAGGTGCATACTGTACTTTTCCGAGAATGAAGAGCAGACGGCCAAATAAGGCAACTGACGTGAGAAATTTAAGGAAGGCGCCAAACCTTGGGCCTCGTGCCGATTTCCGACAGCGCCCATTGGCCGTTAACGACTATGTAGGGCCCCGCGTTGCCCTAGGTCATCCCGAAGTCAAAGTGCATTTGTGGTTTTCACCCCAAACCTGTTAATTGTACCCATAGTGCTCTACACACGACCTTAATCAGGCAGTTGAAAATACCCGTCAACTCTTCTTCGGAATCTCCAGGATGCTCCTAGTGCTCTTCCAACATCTCTCTCGGCCTTATGTCCCACTCTACAACACTTTTCCTCTCCACAGGCTGTACTATCTTATAATTCGAGTCATCCTCTAACTATCGCTCGTCCATTGGTACACCTAATTCCCCTCATGCCCTATACCATGACCTCTACACAAGGCTCAGCATGTGGTCGTATCTGCCGAGGCCACTTCGTCATTGACACCTCACTGATGCTGCTTCTGATGGGACCGGCAATCCTTGAAACGTACAATTTCCCTGCATCCCCATTCGACTTGCTGCCCCACTCAGCTGTCCGCCATGTCTCTGTGTGTTGCGGGGCCCACGTCAGGCAAACACCTCAACAACACAACCGCACGAACTGATGACATTTGTTGGTGGACCCATGGTCCCACTCGCACCTGGGCTCCTTCTGCCCCTGCCAGGGGGCACTAAGCTCTCCCGCCGTAAATCCCGCATCCTGCGGCTCCGGCAGCTCGGCCTCCCCCGCCACGACGATGACGCTGCCAGCGCTGCCCTCACACCCCCGAAGGGCATCAAGTCCTATTTGCTCGACTTTTTCCGCTCACCGGTGGGCCCCACGCTCGCAGCAGATGGACACCATTTCGTGCCGGTGCTGGCGTGTACCATGCTCAAGGAGCATTTTCGTGTCGTGCCAACTGGTGCAACCTCTGTCCTGCGCATCGACCTTGTCGTGATCACGTTTGCGCACCATGCTGACCATTCCGTGACGACACCTGCATGCGGACCTCAGGCGCATGGCTAGATGAAGCCGGCCGCGCACTGCTCCATGTCTACGCCTTGGGGTAGGCCATAACAGGAAAGCACGGCGTACTCGCGGTGACGATGATCGATTTGTATGCCATCCCGGATGCGAGCCTGACGAACGATTTTGACGATGGGCTCGTTACCGAAAAAGTGGAGCTGGAGAGCGTGCCAATGGAGGCCGAGATTCGTGCGAAGGAATGGTGCTAGGGAGATGCGTCGCGGGACGGAAGTACATAAGGGGCAAGGAAGAAAGGGGCAAGGAAGACTGGGAGCTTTCCACAAGTACGAAGGAACGTAGGGTTAAATCATTGATACTATACATGTTGTAGGGTTGTCTCCTAGACTCATGAACAGCCATGTTACGGAGTAGTGCTGAGAGCACTCCTTATCGCCATGTCATTCAGGTCTTCTGGCATTTCAAGTTACGTCTCGCAGCTCGTCGGACTAAACAAATCAACTATATTTTCCCTCTAAGGTAAAAGACAATCGACTGATAACTCCGGAGGGGCCGGAACAAGTTCAGTCTGACACGAAACACTCATCATCTACTTCCCTCGCTGGTGCGCACAGCCGACTCGCTACCTGGGAAGCTGTGGGGCGCATGTGTTGTACATCGCCTATGCGACGGACTGGATGGTACGCAAACACGATGAATGAGCCCCTCTCAGAGTGAAGCGCTGCAAAGGTGGTAATCTTCCAGCTTGAGATCATCGGGATCACCACGGGAGGTAGCCAAAGCCCAGAGTTTATTCGGATGCTGTGTACTGTAGGTCTAAGTCGGTTCAGAGGATAGAGATCTGCGGCACAGATGCCGGATGGAATCGCGAAATGGACTCTCTGAATGGATTGTGGTGGATTCGTGGGGGATCATCGAATCATGATAAACGATCAGCACATACGAGCGTGCGCATGTACGCGTATACCCAAAAAAAAAGATGGCGAAAATAAAAAGATGCAAGAATCAACGCTGGTCGTCCGGGACATAGGGGGAGGGAGTGACACGCAGATATGGTCTTTGATGGATACCAGGCGATCGAGGATGAGTGTTGTTTCGTACATTACATGGGGGGCGAGTGGGTATCTTGTAGGTGGTAGTGGAAAATGAAAACGTGCTGAGTGCTGACGAGCTGGCAAAGGGCACCTATGTCGGCTTCCTCGTAGGCGGGCGGTAGACCAACCCTCCGTGAAGATTCCATGCATCCATTTCCCTGGGCTTACTTGTCAAAGAAGCCAACCGATTAAGAATAGGGGAGATCACGGTAGTGTTTTCGAGGCTGTTTTCAAACCGTTTTAGCCTTTGTTTTGAGTCCTATTTTGAGTCCGAGTCCTTGAAAACAGCTTCAACTTTGATAGCGTTTTCGACTCTGTTTTTGAACGGCACGACGGCATGCTGCGGACTTTCAAACACATGCTTACTGGTCAAAGTCAAACACCTCACATGCTTGTGCTTTTTACCTTTTCTCAGTTCGGCCTCAAATTTAGATTTAAATATGAGAATTTGGTATAAACTCGGCAGTAGGTCTGGGGCGTGGTACTATGCTGTAAGGTCCAGTCGTCAGTAAACTCACTCATCAGTCCCAGTCCCGGCAGGTCACTGCTTAGCTATTAGCTAAGGGGAGCTTTCAGTCGCCGCTAAAGAGTGCCGACCATAGTCAAAAGTGCATGTGATGAAATGTATTCACTGTATAAATACACTTGTATGTGCTAAGGGTATATAAGATTGATGCTAGTGCAATTATTAGCTGAGGAAATTACCTTGCTGTAAAGCAAGGTCTCTTGGATGTAAAAAATCTCCTTTTTTGGGTATAGATCGTGTGTGACGCCATCACGCAGTGACAGTGACACTGGAAGACCGGTTTTGTCCACTGGAGGATCCGGTGGACGAAACCGGTTGATCATGTGTCGCATTTCGCAGTCTGGTATATCATGTGCTCGTGGGCCTCAATTTGGATCTGCGGAAAAGGCTTGTGGACATTGCTGCGCCTTCGTGTATCTGAAAGTCCTCAAGTGTTCATCGCCAAGTTAACGATGCGATGGACATGGCACGCCAGGCTTGAAATGCGGCTAATCGTACGTGGATGTTACGACATCCCTCGCCGTCCGTAGCCAAAAGCCAGACCGGTCCAAAGTACCGCCCGGACCGCCGTGCCACCCGGGCCGCCGGCCCATTGCCCCGAGATTCAAGTGCAAGCCCTTGGTGTAGAGCATTCCACCAAGAGGATACCGGACTTTGCCGTGACGGAGATCTCCGGCGGAGATCTCCATAGATGCCTTATGACTCATACTGACTCGCCAGTGGCTGATGGAGTATGACTCCACAGTCTAGACCGTTCCAGACCGCCTTCGACTAATGCCGGAGATTCCCCTAGGGATTCCCCCTTGTTGCCACTTCTATTATTAGCTTATGACTCACATTGCCACCTGACTCCGCCTCGCCCCACTATGCCTAGACTCACGCTCCACCCTATGTGGAGTAGTACGATACAGCCTCGTGCTCCACTCTGTGGAGCTACTATACTTAGAACCAGTGCCAGCCTGCGCCGCCTGAGAGATCCTTACCATACATAGATGTGCCCTCATGTATATAAGGTAGCCTGCTGAGATGGAGACGCCCCATCTCAGACTTCGTCATATATCCACACCTTTGCCATCCTCTGCCTGCCAGTCTGCCAGATCCCCTTGAGTAGTCAAGCCTCTTGGGTCACGCCTGCTTCCCTCTCCACGCCGCTTAGAGTCTGCTGCAAAGACTCTACTCTATCTTGTGTCCACTTAGGGAGCCACATCGGTAGTCCCTCTGTCTGATACTTGCCCTGCTATTCACGTGACCAAGCCACATCACGTGTCTTACCTCTAGCCTCACGATCACGTGCCATCTCACGTGATCAGCTTAGCTCAGTCGACCACGTGCTTGCCCTTGCACGTGCCTCAAGATCACTTGGCTTGCCTTTGCCTTGTGCTGTGGTGGTCCGGTTTACGCTTTCACCACGAACGACCCGTGGAGTCGTAACAGTGGACAGGGACGATCCAGAGACTTGGCCACCCGGTTTCGTCCACCAGGAGAATCGTTTTGTGATTATGCCCCTTTCCTGATCTTCTCTGAATGACAAACTGTTGAGATTTGTTGCTTTCTGCCTGCCTGCGGTTGAACTCACGCAGACCCTGAGATGTACCCACCTGCCTCGAGCAGACCCACACACACCGAACTAGATCTATAAATCTAATCGTTTGGATCACTCTTGATTTCCCTGTGCCACCTCTGCTGTACAAAATCATGCGTAACTGCAGCAAGGTCTCTGCCAACAGAGTTGGCATTTCTAGTAATGTTGTGGGAGAGGCAATCCGGTACTAGCAGAATGCGTGTGAGTGGAGCGGACTGCTGGAGAGGGGTAGCGGAAGCGGAGCGCAATAAGACAGTGTTTAGGCTCAGGCCATCAGGTATTTGGAAATTATCTTAACCCAGCTTAAGTCCTCTTAAATTGTTTTAAGCACAGATTAAGGGACATTAAGAGGGTGCTTAATTAAGACAGGTTTCCTTGGGTTAAGATGATCCATTTCATTAATTTCTCTTAATTCTCTTATCTTTTCCCTTAAATTGTATTATTTTTTCTTAATGGCCATTAAGCAACTCACTCACAAAATTAAGTAAAATTAAGAGCTTGTCAAATTTCAGGCATCACACAAGCTTAAGGGAGTTAAGATAAAATAAGTAAAAAAAGCTGTATTTGGCATAAAACTAACTTAAGAACAAGTACAATAATCAATTCCTAAATAGAGGGGCTCATCATCGTCGTTGCCGCCGCCGCTGCCGCCGCGGCACCTGTTGCCCCCACATTACCGCCATTGCCGTTGCTGCTACCACCGCCATGCTGCCACTCCCCCTGCTCCAGCGCTGTGCCCCGCCATTGCTGTAGCTACGTGGGAATCGATCCCTCCCGCTTGCGTTTCGGGCAA
>QLOS01000889.1:0-15437 GCA_003313725.1 Russula sp. MG48 | reverse complement strand
GGAGTGGTCGGCGTGGATGAATAATCTATTCTGGAATGTAAGTACTCTCATACGCCTTCAGAGTGTATGGGCACACACCGCCAGTCCTCTGCCGCTTCGCAGGTGGGTCGACGTCCATTGGGACCTGCCCATCCTGCGTGCTGCTCGACCCCAGAACTGCCTCACCCAACCTCTCCAGATGATCCAAAAACACGAGGTAGTAGCCCATGTGTTCTGACTTCCACATCAAATCTTTTGTCTCCTTGCGTGCCGACATACGTAGCGCATCCGCAAGCCGTGACGCCGACAGCTTGTCCTGGAACTCGAACACCAGTAAAACCATCATCACGAGGTCTATCGGTGCTATTGTTGCTGGGTCGCGGGTCCCCTTGAGACAATCCGGATATGCTTTGAGCGTATCGACGAGTAGCTTGAACGTGTGTTGCACACGCTTCTTCCATGCTGGGTCGAGCGGTGCGGTGTCCTTCAGCCACGTCGTCTGTTGTGAGGTGGTCGTAGTCGTGCGTTTGATGAGGGGACGGGGGTCGAGAATTGTCTGGAGCGATTGGGCGACCCAGCGGAACGCGGCGTCACGGCGGTCGTTGGAGCCGAGCGAGCGGAGTGGCGTCCCAAACTCAGCGACGAGTTCGTGCACGAGAGTCTGCCGTGGAGTGGGGGCCTCCGCCTTCATCTTCTCGGCATAATTGAGCGCCATACCAAGTTGTACACGCTAAGAATATAGGGTATGAATACCGCGCGAAAAGCAAGTCGGATGGTCATAGCGCACCCGAAATATCTCCCACTCGTCATCTTCAGAGATCTCCATGTACTCGATACAGACGATCTGCTTGTTTGCAAACATTCGCTTGTACTTGGCTGGGAGTTGCTTCCCGGGCTTTCCCGCTTTCTGTTTGTACCAGTACTTTTTCTTGCTATCACTATAATGCATTAGTTCGGGATAGATAGAATCAATTGACTTTAATCAACTCGTCTTTATCTACACAAAGGAGGAAGTATTAGGAAGCTGAGTGCAGCTGGCGGATTGAGAAGGACGTACAGTAAATCTGTGGGTGAAGCTACGATTGACATGTGACGCGGAGTACATCAGAGAGGGACCTACCAACCCATCCATGAACCTGAAAATCGCACGTTAACGGGGAAACGAGTAACTAAATAAAAGGCGTAGTTTGTACTGAAGTCAAGCGTTGCTCCCCATCGATACAAATTCGCCTTTCGGTGCCATCGGGCGACTGAGATGTAGCTACGCGCGCATATAAGCAGTAAGGATGACAGAGAAGTGGGAAAGGTTACCGGAGAAGATAAGGGGGATGTAGAAGTTGCGAAATACGGAGTCTATTAGCCCAATCTGCTTGATTTCGGTCCAGAAGACATCTACCGCCGGAAAGAAGGGTTTAGCTGGAAAGAGGCGGGTAGTAACTTAGAACGAACACACCGCGTTAGTAATGAGGATTCAAGTCAATTACACCTTCGACTATTTGGTCTAACCACAATGTAAGCTTAAGGTGTAAAGTGGTGACTAGCAGAGTTTCTCACCGTAGAGGGCCTGCGCTGTGTATGTGGTAGACCGTGGCGGTCTAAGCACGTCGTATTCTGACGCAAAGAATTATGTGGCAACCGTTAGCGTGATGCGCATGAGTCATCACGACGGGTGTGAGTGTATATGCTGAAAGAGGCTCTACGCCTACCTAGAACGGCTATCCTATCACGTGACAGACGCCATGCCTCGCCAACCAATCAGAACGCTCGACCGACTGACCGTATTGATCGCATACTTTGCCAGTGTCTGTTCAGTTCGCCTGTTGCCGCTGTCTTTGCGTCCCAGTTACAGAACGTTGCCGCTCTCTGGGTTGTGATCCCCTTCTCGCACCACCCGTATCTCTCTGCGCTGACATTACCCTTTCCTATCACCTTCGCTACGCATACACTCGTCTCAGTAGTGGCGCAGAAAGGATAGAAAGATTGACAAGGAGGAAGTCTTTGTCTATATGGGGTTTACACATTTGCCCCAACATTCCACGCGGTGAAGACAGAAAACACCTAGCTGAGGACATAGCCCGCGCAGCGAACAACATCCGGAATGATGCCCTCCTCATCTTCTGCCAGGGCTCCTGCCCCAGCGCTTTCGAGGGCACTCCGGTGAGCGTAGCCTCATGCCTCGCTTGGTACAAAGGACGGGAAGCCGGCCACTTGACCAAGGGAATAGGACCGGGCACTGACACCCCCGCTGCAGCCATAGAAGCCATCACCCTAGCCGTCACCCTCGCGGAGACCTCTCCTCTGACCTCTCCAACCTCTTCCTCACCCTCGCTGACTTATCAAATAGGACCCTTCACCCCCAAATCTCCATCAGCTGGACTCCCATCATAAGGGCCTCTACCCAGTTTGCCATCTTAAAGCCATGGCAGCCACGTGTGCCCACCAAACGCCCAACCTCCCTCCACCGGTCCACCCCCGCCAACGAAAGCCTACCTTCGCGCTTCAATGCACAAGGAAGCCATGTCCCAATGGCAAACCAGCTTGCAGGAAGCACCCAAGCGCCAACCAACATAACTTGCGCTCGGCTCTCCCGCGGACGGTAAGCCAGCCCCATTCATTCGAGGTTTGACGAACTTCCCCCGGCCCATCTTCACAACGGGCATCTGACTCATCACGGGCCACGCCTTCACCGGCAAATACAACACCCGCCACTAACCTCAATCCAACGACCCCTACCACTGTCAATGTGGAGAAGCCTTGCACATAGCGCACCATATCATCACTTCATGCCCCTTGTACGCGACTGCAAGGCGGCGCATGCTTCATCCCCTATCCACTTCCCTATCCCTCTCCAGTACCTTCGGCACCAATGAAGGAGGAGCCGCTTTGGGATCATTTCTTGCCGAGACGCAAGTATGCTTAAGCCAGAAGCGACGAGAGCCACCGCCGGAGGATCATGGTTGGACTTACGGGCCAGGCAGGCCGCTACCACTCCATCCTACACACAATCACCCACTCCACATCACCAGGCGAATATACCACTCCATACCCATCTCTGATCAACCGAGGCGCGTTGTTGTCTCACGTACGTCTTTGTAATTACTGTAATACTTACATGTTGCACGTTATAAATGCAGATTCCAAAAAATGTCTATATGGGCCAACGTTATGTTGATACTTTAACTGGAGGCGGTTGGCCTCTGTGAACTAGAATCGCTGATATTGCCGCAAGAAACGGAGAACTGGAGGGTGAGTGTCTTGCATACGAAGCACAATGCCAATCGAGAGGCAGCATAACGTGACACGCCCGGCGTGTTGTAGTCAGCGGATCCGCTGGATCGAGAAGGACTTGAAATTGGCACACTTTGACGCGACTGGACCGACTAAACCGAAATTACTGGGAGGCCTGTCGAGGCCAGTGTTGTCCTTTCTCTCCTAGATATCGACGTTTTGTATCTGTACGGCGTGGCATTCTTACATCCCTCGGAAGCGGTGTTGCCACCAAAGAATGGTACCCAATGGCTCCACGCCTTTTGTCGTTGTAGGACGACTTGAATCTCGACAACCTCCGAGTCGTGCTTCACACAGGGGGGACTTTATTACTCTACAGAGCGGACACAACAGCAGTCGTTCCGTGCTACATATGAGGCGCACGTTTACGCAAGGCTAAAAAAACATAGCAGCCGTAGTATACATGTACATACATGAGGGTGAGATGACATTCTACCTCGAACAAGAACGAGAATAGATAGGGTATACGCATGACTTGCGCGAGCATTGAGGAAAGCGGGTGGGAAGGGGTAGCGAAAACGCAAAGGAAGAGCGTGCGGAGATGGAATGGAAACGAAGAAGTGGGTGATAGCCATGAAGATTGATGCCGCGATCTCCTCGATAACTCGGATGTTCATGCTCTTGATGGGGACAAGGACTAGCATTGGTATGGGTGTTAGTGGAAGATGAATAGACGGATAACGGCATACTATGTTCTGAATGTCACGGTCGATTTGGCCGCTCACTGCAGCGCTCACCACATCCCCTCGCTCACCACCACGAAAACACTGGATGATCGACCTTGGTTAGGTTCACAGGGTGTCCTGCTACGTGTCGTTGATCGATGAATCGGGTAAATGCGTCCCGAGCATCGTCTCCTCCCGAATATCCAACCTCTTCCAGGTTAGGAAGGAGCTCCAGCGGTGGGTCCCCATCGTCGGTTTGTAGAGAACCAGCAAGTTTGCCAACGAGCTCATTTTGCACATGAAGAGTCTTCAAATTGCCGAACGGTCTGAGAAGTTGGCGCCACAATGTGCGGTCGACCTCGTTGTGCCACTCTGACGATTGCCTGTGCTCCGCGTGGCTGAGAGAGAGTTTCTCTACAACAGAGAGTACTGGCTGAAGTGTATCGAGAATCTGGGCTGCGGATGATACCTGCCAGTCGAGGTGTATGCACCTGATCCGCACCGCGAAGTAGTACCACCTCTCTCCTTCAGGTTGGACCGCCTCTAAGTGAGCGGAATAATTGTCAAAAACGAGCCGAAAGGTGCTAAAGCTGAGGGTTTCCGATGCGCCCATGAACTGCAAGAGTTGTGGGACGGTGAAGGTCTGTTGATTGAAAAGCTGAATGTTGAGCTCCCTGAGGACAGGGGTGCTGATTAGAGCAAGAAGGCCTTCCAGGTAAGCGCTAACACCATTGAACCAAAACGAGTGAAGGTTAGGAAGCGTGATTTGCGTCATGATCGGGGTATCCAATAGTTGTCTTTCAACATCACGGTTGGGAGGAGGGGAGTAGAATTCGATCCTCAGCATCTCCAGCTGGGGCATGAGTGACAGCTGGGTGAGTAAAGAACTGGGGGGGAAGTAGCCGGATGGCGGGATATGATCAAGCCGGAGACTGATGAGGCCCACGGCGGTCGTGAGAAATGGAGATCCAATCGAAAGGGCAGCGCGCCACAGAATGAGGTTGCGCAAATGTGGTGCTTGAAATGTTCTGGGGAGTACTAAGCTTGTATCGTCTTCGGTCCGCGACCAGAGATACAAGCGTTCCAGGATTGGGAATTGGTCATCCATAGTTGTGATGATCTTCCGCAATTTTGGGGATGGTAAATTAAGGGAAATATGATGGACACGATCACTGTGCCTGAGCGCGAGCAAAATACCCTCATCATCTTCCTCAGTCGTCTCATGATAATATTCGTGATAAAAGATGGTGAGTGGCAGGGGTGGCGAATGTGCCAGCATGTTAGCTATAGGCATACCATGGGTGCATAGAAGATGAAGATCTAGATGTGATGGCGACGCAAGTATGAGATACCGCCACCGTCGGCAAACCTTCGCCAACTTGTACCACCAACGTTGGCCGCGCCAATCAAAGTTGGGATTGTTATCCTTATCATATTCATTCGAGAAGTCTAGTCGAAAGCGATAGAATATGTTGAGAAGCACATCGTCGTTGAGGGTATGGATAGGTGAGTGTGGTATCTTCCTTGTGCCAGTGGGCTCTATGGATTCGCCAGTTGGTCACAATGAACAGAACTCGGATAGGGAACTTTGGGACTCACGACTTGGTGCGCGTCGGCCAAGCCTTCTGACGAGGGGAAGACAAGTAATAGATGACAAGCAACCGGGCATGTCAGGGAAGTGAGTAACGACGAGGATGTGGTTGAGGTTTGAAGCGGATAGGCCTCATGGAGGCCTCATGCCCATGGGGTCATGATGGCGGTGTTGAGCTTAGCCAAGAAAGGGACGATGGCGCTTATGAGGCGTCTATCTTCCTCAGGCTGTTAGCCTCCTCTGCTCACAGAATCATTGGGGCTACGGGCAAAATGTACATTACAGGATCAAAATAAAGCGTCTTTGACTGTACATTCTTTACTACGGACAAGTCAACATGGTGGAGTTGGGGGTCACGGGTGAGTTGCTGTATATCCAGGAGACTTGGTAAGTTAGTAATGGCGCAAGTACTAGTACGAGACGCCCGACTCCGAATACGCTCATGCGTGGCCGCACTCATTTCGGTCCCCCTATCACATCCAACCAAACTTTTCTCTATATCCTCCAATCATATCTACAACATACCACAGTACTGACGCCCACGACTACTACTTTCGCCCTCCAACACTGCCGCCACTAGCACCTCCGATCCCTCCGCTGGAACTGCCACCAACACTGCTGTCATAGGCCTCGCTGACCAGTTGGCGCTCGTACTCGCCGTTGCGCGGGGCAGCTGCGCTTGTGCTGGTCGGGGAGGCAGCGCATGTGATCCATGTAACTGCGGCTGCTGCTGTGCACCCTGTATGGCCGCCTTGGCTGCACGCATAGCCACGACGCGGTCGGTTTTTGGAAGTGGCTGCCCAGCGAACGCGCTGAACGTGGAGTCCAGTGCAGACAGTCTCGTTGCCCTATGAAATTTCCTTCCATTCCTTAAATATCTATATACCACATACCTAGCACCACCAGCTACTACTATCCCGACACCGCCTCCGCCGCTATCGCTAGGACCTCTGTCCCATCTGCCAGAGCTGCTGCTACCATTGCTGCTCAAGGGTGTCACTTGCCGGTCCACGCTCTTACTCGCCGTCGGGCAGAGCACCTGCGTTTGCGCTGGTCAGCGCGGCAGCGGATGTGACCCATACAACTACTGCTGTGTTGCTGTCCACCCTGTACGACAGCTTTAGCCGCACGGACCACCACGAGCCGGTCAATTCTCGAAGGTGGTTGGCAGTGAACCCGCTGGGCGTGGAGTACAGTGCAGCCAGTTTCATCGAAGGGTGGGATACGGAAGTGCTGGGAGGGCGCGGACCAGGACTTGGGAGTTGTGGATATGTGTGCAGCAGGAGGTGTTGGTGCTGATACGGACACGGAGGAGGGCGATGGCGGGACGATCACCATCGGGCGCGGCATCGTAAGTTGGGGTGGGTGTAGTTGCGGCTGTGATTGCGATTGAGAGTTATTGAAAGGAAAAAGTAATCGGTGTTAGTTGGAAGGTGCTTGCCACCCGCACTGGTGCCGGCGGAGGAGGAGTCGAGATGGCGTTGGGGTAGTCGGAGGAGCAGGCGAATAATCCATCTTAGAATGTGGGTCTGTGGGCCATATTCTCATCCGCCTTCAAAGTCAACAGACACGTACCACCCTTCCTATGCCGTTTCTCTGTCCACGTCCATTGAGACCGGGGTATCCTGCGTGTTGCTCGATCCATGGACGACCTCACCCTATATCTCCAGATGGTCCAAAAAGGCACCGTAGCCGGTGTGTTCTAACCTTCACATCGGATCTTTGTATCTTCGTGTGTCGACATGCGTAGCGCCTGCAACACATCCAGAGCCGTGACGCCGACTGCTCGTCCTGGAAATCGGTATAGCTTAGTATGGTACACACTGAGAATATATAGGACGTGGAAAGTCCACCATCACGCGCAGCATCGTAGGTTGGGATGGGTGCAGCTACGGTTACGGCAGTGGTTGCAATCACGACGTTTTGAGAGAGAAGTGGGTCGGTGTTTGTTTGGGGCTGCTTGCCGCTCGGGATAGTGGCAGTGGGGGCGGCGACTGACATAGTGCTGGCGTAGAGGGCGGAGAGGGTGAGTATCTATTGCGAGATATAAGCATTCTAATCCACCTCGAAGTCAACTTTTACGCACCGCCCATCCTCCGCCGCTTCGCAGGCAGGTCCATGCCCATGGTGACTCTCTTGTCCTTCGCGCTATTGGATCCCAGAACTACCTCACCCAATCACCCCTGGCGATCCAATAAGACGGGATAGTAGCGCATGTGTTCTCACTTCCGCATCAAATCTTCTGTCTTGTGTGCCGACATGCGGAGCACGCGCAACATATCCGCGAGCCCCGACACCGACAGCTTGTCCGGGAACTTGAACACGAGCAGGACAATCATCACAATGTCTATCAATCGGGGCCATAGTCGCAGGACCACGAGATACCTTGATACAATCCGAATACTATCACGCGATGACCTTTTGAAATTTTATCACTTTTTGATTTTTTTTCTCTCGACACACGGCGATATCAGCTTCGGAATTTTTCGGGATCGTGTCTAAATTGTTCAATACATGTATCCTGATTTTTTCAGAGTGAAATCGGGTCTGGGTGTCCTGCTGTAGAAAAGGGTACCACCTCTTGAAAGAATGTCACGGAATGTCATGCATCGGCTTGGACGGCAGCTTGCCAAGTTAAATCTCCGATGACGCGATCGAGATTCCTCAACCATTCACACCGCGACTGTGAGCCGACGCGATGAAGAATCATAAATGCGTCTTCGGGCGGGGCTTGAATCTACTGCCCTGGTGTCACGCCCTTCCGTGCCCCAACGTCGATGATCCACAACACACGCACAACTTTGTAGAATCACTTGAAACCTTGGAATTGCAATAATATAGTCCTTATGTGTAGTCTCTAATTTTTTCAGAAAGTTTGAACAAGGTTTCGCTTCAGGTGGGACATTATGATCCTGAAATCAGCTTTTGATACCCCAAAATCGAAGACCATAGGCCTTTCTGCGCGTTGAAGCTCCCCAAATTTTTTTATGTGTGCTCTGCTATAGTTACAGAAAAATACAAAAAAAAAGAATCAAGGGAAACGATAAACATTTGAGCCTGCAGAAAATGATTTTCAAAAGGTGGTACCGTTTCAAAAGGTCATCATGTGATAGTGTGAGAGAATTGGAGAGTAGCTTGTAGGTGTGTTTGCACAAGCTTCCCCTACGCCGAGTAAAGTGATGCGGTGCTCTTTAGCCAAGTCATCTGTTGAGAGGTGGTGGCGGTGGTGCGTGTGATGATGGGGCGGGGGTCAAGAATTGTGTAGAGCGGCTGCGTGAGTCAGCGTGACCTAGTGGAAGCTTCCGCGGCGTCACGGTCACGGTTACACACAGTCGTTCAAGTTGAAGGAGGCGTCCCAAACTCCGAGTCAGCGACGAGCCCGTGCTCGGGCGTCTGCTGTGGCGCCGGTTCTTCAGGTGCTACAGTATACCCAGTTGTACACGGTTAAAATGAACTTGAATCTCGCGCAAACATATGTCGGACATCATGATGCCCTAGTGCACCTGAGAGACACTCCGCATTTACTTTGCTGGGAGTTGTCTTCCCGGTTTTCAGTTGCCGCTTTCTGTTTGTATTCTTGCCGTCACTGTACACAAACTTGGGTACCTTAGCCCTCTTGCCTGAACGTCCGTGGAAGATTAACTGGCCCTTCAAGCTGACTCAATACACCATCATGTTGTTGAGCTGCCCGAACCTTCCCTCAAGCTTGAATGCGAGGGCGACGAGCGGCGCTGCCGCAGATGGAACAAGCTCAACTGGAGGCGCACTTGCGGGATCCACGGTATCATGCACGGGGACCTCGCGCTCTGTAGAACTCGCAAGGTAACTTACGCACAAACGCCATCGAGCAATGGTTGCGCGGCTGTGTTCTTTATCACGGAGCCCAAGAAGATGAGTGAGAATCTCGGAGACAGTCGCGCGCTGGATCGCTGCCGCAAGTTCCACGTTCTACGGCAGCGCATCGTTCAAGAAAAACTCAGCAATTTCATCATTGACCTCGGCAAGCTGCCCGATAAGTTCTGCGCGTTTCTTGGTAGCAAAGTCGAGAACGGACACTAGTATCTCATCCGATTCGACAACATCGACGCTATGTGATAATCGCATGGGTTGAACGTTTCACTGGGCAAGGAGGGTGGGTGTTCACTCTTTGGTACCCGTGTTATGGATAGCCTTCCACAGGACGGGGCCAACGACACCATTGAGTTCGTCCTCCACGCCGATGGGAACCCGAATTGCAGCAGCCAGTATACGAGGTTTTGTCCTGATCCGGTTGATTACCCGACATGGTTCGCGCCGGGTGTACAAACATTCTACCGGAAGAGGACCGGGATAGTTGGAAAGACAAACGTACCTGTCCATCCTGTGGATGAAGGATAACCGAGGAACGTTATACCACCGCATTTGCAAATCTTTGGCCGATCGACAGTAATCGGTTGACTCTATGATGACAATCTCGTGGATGAACGCATACATGGACGATATAACACCAAAACTGCGACATCAAGCACATGCAACGCACGCTCGACTGCTACAGTAAGATCTACGTGACCTGAGCAAAGTCGGACCAGGGTGAGCTCGAAGAACAGAGGTTGAAGAAAAGTGGCGACAGACGCACCAGGGGTGTCGATGAGATTGATTGCATACTTTTCCTGTTCGCCCTTGGCCAGTGACCTTGCGTCCTAGTCACAGAACGTTGCCGCGCTCTGGATGGTGATACCTTTCTCCCGCTCAAGCTCCATGCTATCCATCTTTACGCCGACATTACCCTTTGCTCTCACCTGCACCACGCATATAATCGTCTTAGCTGGGAGGCCGAAAAGCTAGAAAAGTTGGAAGGAGGGACGAAGCACGGACCTCGTGAATATCGCGTATCCGGCCAGTGTAGTATAAAATGCGTTGGGTAAGGGTTGTCTCTCCAGAGTCTACTGTATATGGATGGACACGCCGATGTTGTGTTGGTACTTTAACCGGTGGCGGTCGGCCTCTGTGAGGTGGAATCGCTGGGCGAGCGAGGTCACCGGGATATGTGGTTGCGGCAAGGGTTTCACATCCACAGCGGCTGCCAGTGCAGGTATGGCCGTGGGAAGCAGAGAAAGGGTGTGTGGGTGTCTTGTGAACGAAGCACAGTGCTGTGGGTAAAGGCGACAGAAATAAAGTGACAGTGCCCTACCGTGACAGTAGGCCTCGTCATGTGCCTTAGTCAGCGGATCACCAGACAGTGGGACTCGGAGTTGATTACTGCTGAACACAGCGGACACCACGTAGGAGACGCGCGGCAAAAAGAACATAGCAGCCGTAGGATACATGTACATACATAAGGGTGAAATGTCATTCTGCCTCAAACAAGAACGAGATGTATGCGTGACTTACCCAAGCATCGAGGAAAGCGGGTGGGAAGGGCGAAAATTATAGTTGTAGAACGCAAAGGAAGAGCGTACAGAGATGGAATGGAAACGAAGGGGTATGTGATAGCCATGAAGATTGGTGTCGTGATCTCCTCGATAATTCGGATGCTTATGCTCTTGATGAGGACAAGAACTAGCATTGGTATGAGTGTTAGTGGGAGACAAACAGATGGATATAAAGGCATACTATGTTCTGAATATCACGGTCGATTTGGCCGCTCACTCCAGCGCTCCCAACATTTCCTGGCTTAAGGCCCCAGGTAATGTGAAAACTCTGAATGATCGACCATGGCAAGATTCACAGGATGTCCTGCTGCCTGTCGTTCATCGATGAATGGGGTAAATGCCTCCCGGGCATCGCCACCTCCAGAATATCCAACCTCTTTCAGGTTAGGAACGAGCTCCAGTGGTGGCTCTCCATCGTCAGTTTGTAGAGAACGAGCAAGTTTGCCAACGAGCTCATTTTGCACATGAAGAGTCTTCAAATTGCTGAACGGTCTGAGAAGTTGGCGCCACAGTGTGCGGTCGACCTCGTTGTGCCACTTTGACGATCGATTGTGCTTTGTGTGCCGGAGCGTGAGTTGCTCCACAACAGAGAGTACGGGATGAAGTGCACCGAGAATTTGCACTACGGATGATAATTGCCAGTCGAGGTGTCTGCACGTGATCCGCACCTTGAAGCAGTGGCTCTTCTGTCCTCCAGGGAACGCCTTTAACTCAGCGAAATCATCGTCGAAAGCGAGCCGAACGGCGCCAGAGCTGGGGATTTCTGACGTGTCCATGAACCGCAAGAGGTGTGGGACGGTGAAGGTCAGTTGATCGAAAAGCACAATTTCGAGCTTGCTGAGGATAGAGGCGTTGATCTGAGCAAGAAGGCCATCCAGATAAGCACTGACACCCTTGAATAAGAACAAGCGAAGGTTAGGAAGCGTGATGTGCGTCATGATCGGGGTATCCAGTAGTTGTCTTTCAACATCAAGGTTGGGGAGAGGAGAGTGAAAAGCAATCACCAGCATCTCTAGCTGGGGCATGAGTGAAATCCGGGTGAGTAAATGACTTGGGGGGAAGTAGACGGATGGCGGGATATCTACAAGCACGAGACTGACGAGGCCCACGGTAGTCGTGAGTAATGGAGATTCAATCGGGAGGGCAGCGCGCCACAGATAGAGGTGGCGTAAATGCGGTGCTTGAAATGATCGGGGAAGTACCAAGCTTCGATCGCCTTTGGCCTGAGACCGGATCCACAAGCGTTCCAGGATTGGGAATTGCTCATCCATAGTTGTAATGATCTTCCGTGATTTCGGGGTTGGTAAATAAAGGGAAATATAATGGACACGATCACTGTGCCTGAGCACGAGCAAAATACCCTCTTCATCTTCCGCAGTCAGCTCGCAATCCTCATCCTCATAATTAATGGTTAGTGGCAGGGGCGGCGAATGTGCAAGCATGTCTGCTATAGGCACACCATATGTGCACAGAAGATGAAGATCTAGGTGTGATGGCGATGCAAATATGAGATACCGCCACCGTCGGCAAACCTGCGCCAGCTTATACCACCAACGTTGGCCGCCCCAATCAAAGTTGGGAAGGCCAACATCATCTTCATTCGAGACGTCTAGTCGAAAGAGATAGAATATGTTGAGAAGCACATCATCGTTGAGGATATGGATAGGTGAGTGTGGTATCTTCCTGGTGGAGTCTATTGATTCGGCAGTTGGTCACAATGAACAGAACTCGGATAGGGAACTTTGGGACTCACGACCTGCTCCATGTTGGCTGAACTCCTCGATCTGTGGGAGATAAGTGGTGGTAGACAAGTAGTCGGACATGTCAGGGAAGTGAGTGACGCCGAGGATGTGGTTGAAGATTGATGCCAGTCGGCCTCGTAGAAGCCCGATGCCTGTGGGGTGGCGGTGTTGAGCCTAGAAAGGGACGATGGCGCCTACAAGGCGTCTATCTTCCTGTAGCCTCTGCTCACAGAATCATTGGCTACGGGCAAAATTTATATTACAAGATCAACATAAAGCGACTTTGACTGTACATCCTGTACTATGGACAAGTCAACATGTTCAAGTTGGGGGTCACGGGTGAGTTGCTGTATATCCAGGAGACTTGGTAGTAGCGGTGCAAGTACGAGACACCCGACTCCGAATACGCTCATACTGTAGCCGCACTGCGGCACTCATCTTGGTCCCCCCTATGACATCCAACTAAACTTTTCTCTATATCTTCCAAGCATATCTACAATATACTACAGCACTGACGCCCACCACTACTACTTTCGCCCTCCAATACCGCCGCCACTACTACCGCTCCCCCTAGCCTCTCTGGTCCCTCAGCTAGAACTCCGCCAGCACTGTGCTCATAGGTGTCGCTGGCCATTTGGCGCTCGTACTCGCCGTTGGGCGGGACAGCTGCGCTTGTGCTGGTCTGGGAGGCGGTGCATGTCACCCATGTAACTGTGGCTGCTGCTGGTGTTGTGCACCCTGTATGGCCGCCTTGGCTGCACGCATAGCCGCGAGGCGGTCGGTTTTTGCAAGTGGCTGCACTACGAGCGCGCTGACGATGGGGTCCAGTGCTGACAGTCTCGTCGAGGGGTGGGATGTGGAAGTTGGGGAGTGCGCGACCCCGGACTGGGGGGTTGTGGACATGCGTGCGGTAGGAGGTGCTGGTAATGTTATGGACGCGGAGGCGGGACGATCACCATCGAGCGCAGTGTCGAAGGTTGGGATGGGTGTAGCTGCGACTGTTGTTGCGATTGCGAGTTACAACTAGTCGATGTCTGTTGGGAGGTGCTTGTCTTCCGCGCTGGCGGTGATGGGGGCTGGGGCTGAGATTGTGCTAGAGTGGTTGGCGGAGCGGGTGAGTAATCTATTCTGGAAAGTGAGTATTCTCATCCGCCTTCAACGTGTCTCCTTGCATGCCGACATGCATAGCGCGCGCAATGCATCCGCAAGCCGTGACACCGACAACTTGTCCTGGAACTCGAACACCAGTAAAACCATCATCACGAGGTTTATCGACGCTATTGTTGCAGGGCCACGGGACACCTTGAGGCAGTCCGGATATGCTTTGAGTGTATTGACGAGTAGCTTGTATGTGTGTTGCACACGCTTCTTCCATGCCGGGTCGACTGGTGCGGTGTCCTTTAGCCACGTTGTCTGTTGTGAGGTGGTCGTGGTCGTGCGTTTGATGATGGGGCGGGGGTCAAGAATTGTTTGAAGAGGTTGCGCGACCCAGCGGAAGGCGGTGTTACGCAGGTCATTGAAGCCGAACGAGCGGAGTAGCGTCCCAAACTCAGCAACGAGTTCGTGCACGAGAGTCTGCCGTGGAGTGGGGACCTCTGCCTTCATTATCTCGGCATAATTGAGCACTATGCCAAGTTGTACACTAAGAATATAGGGTATGAATACTGCGCAAAAGCAAGTCGTATATCGTCACGGCGCACCCGAAATATCTCCCACACGTCATCTTCAGACATCTTCATGTACTCGATGCAGATGATTTGCTTGTTTGCAAACATCCGCTCGTACCCGGGAGTGGCTCTCCGGGCTTTCCGAGTTTCTGTTTGTAACAGTACTTTTTCTTGCTATCACTGTAAATGCATTAGTTCGAGGTAAATAGCATTAATTGACTTTGATTAACTCGTCTTGATTGACAGGCGGCAACAGGGGAAGTATTAGGAAGCTGAGTGCAGCTGACGGATTGAGAAGGATGAGCGGTAAACCTGTGGGTGAAGCTAGATTTGACATGTGATGCAGAGGACATCGGAGAGGGACCTACCAAGCCATCCATGAACCTGGTTAATGGGGAAACAAGAAGTAGGTAAGTGAGGGGTGCACCTTGGATTGAAGTCAGGCGTTGCCGATACAAACTCACCTTTTGGTGCCATTGGGCAACTGAGATACAGCTACGCACGCATATAAGCAGTATGAATGACAGAGAAGTGGGAAAGGGTACCGAAGATGACAGGCAGGATGTAGAAATTGCGAAATATGGTGTCTATGTTGGACCGGCCCGGGTTTAGGGACCGGGACTGCGCGGTTATCCGCATGGTACTAGCGCTCCATAATCTTAGATTAGATAAGTCCGTATGTAATGATCAAAGGACACTGAAAGCATACGCGTTCTCCATTTATTTACCCTTATATCTTCGTTCATATTAGTTCATAAAGTAGTCATTTATTCTCTGATGCAAGTCCGAAGGTATTCGGCCGATACTACACTCTTTGTTACGTATTTAAGGACTCCTTTTCGCGCCATATCACTTCAGTTTCTGACCACATAACTGAAGTGAGTATTTGCTTATGTCATATGTTACCTACTTTGGTTGACGCGTCGCCCTTAGGGTTATCGCTACCCTGTTCAGGTATTTATGACTTATAATAAAGTTTCTGACCACATAACTGAAGGTTATCGCTACCCTGTTCAGGTAGCGTGGGTATCTACATAGCTGCGTAACTACAGGTTATGGGCCCTGGCCCGCCTGTGAGTTCCAAGAAGAAGATC
>QLOS01000887.1:521-34777 GCA_003313725.1 Russula sp. MG48 | reverse complement strand
GCAATCTCATGAAGGTCCAGATGGATCGACCCATGTCCCGTTTGCCCAGAGTGTCGCGGCTTTTGTAAAATCTCCTGCTACTCCTCCACTAGTGAACTGCAACAATGATCAGCAATAGATTGGCTGCGAGTGGATGAGGTGCATACCGCTATCCTGAAAAAGTGCGGTAAGCCGCTCTGCAGGGCCGCTAGAGAATAGTTGAGCGCAGTGCCAACGTAACGCTCCACGTCATCCACCAGTAGCGCAAATCCGTCCCAACCCTCTCCCTTGGGGAGTGGTGACCAAAATATGGTCTGATTCAGGAAGGGTACGGAAGAATTATAATTTGTCGAATTTGTGACAAAACTTGGGAGGTCAGTGCCGAGTGTACCATCTCGTTGCAGCTGTAGCCAGGGGAATGTTAGCATGCTGGCAAGTACACGAAAAATAGGACATTACTTGAGTGGTAGTCTGAAACATCGGGGCAAATCCGAAGGCTGCCGTTCCGTTAAGAAACAATCCCAACAGGAACCCTTGGTAGATGGCAGAAAGCCTGGTGGGGAATGCAGTACCGGGCATGAGAACCATCGCGACGATGTAATGGTGAAGCCGCAGATTCAGGGTAGGTAGGAGTGCAAAAACGAGGGTCACCAATCCCCCGAGAGTATAACAGCCAAGATAGTACGGAAGCCACCCAGTTTTACGGATGACGCGAACTTGATTTATAATAATGACGAGTAATACAAGGACGATGATGATGAGTGAAAGGAGCCCTCCGCGTTGTTCTGTGATATCCTTAGCCGTCAATCGATCTATAGGAATCCTTTCCGTAGTGAGGTTTGCCAGAACCGTGACCCAGAACGGCCCAAGATACAATATAGTGGCTTCTATCGGCATCTTGGAAAACGCGGGCAGAACAAACCTGATCGCTAACCGCCAGAAGGCGTAACAGACGAAAAGCGCAGGGAGGAAGGTCCCGAAACCGTCTGCGATGTCAGGAGGTTGGGTGCGTGGCTGGGAGAAAAGAGTGATGTGCCAAAACCCGATGCAGACCATGCACCAAAACATGATGATGGGCCTGGGGCGAATTATCATAAAGAGGGCGACGGTCACCAGGACGTTGAGCGCCAGCGCCTCCGAGCGGAGATCTGTACAATGACTGAAAGGGGACGTTGCGGAGAGTCTGAAAGAGAGGGGGAAGACCGATGGAAAACCGATGGACGTGAGGCCGTGTGCGGAACGTGGGAGGAAGTCCGTAAAGTTTCCAATGAGGTTGGCGGTCGCGCAGCCTCCTCTCGAGTTGCTGACAAGACCACTGGTATACGAAACCTGGTCAATGAAAAGCTTGAGGTTGATAAGGAGCGAAGGTGAGCTCACGCCTGTATAGCAGCCGCACAAAGAAAGCTGTCTCCACGGTACGTGAAGTTTGCATCGCCGCCTCCAACGATCAGGGGAACGAAGTCCACTTGCCCATCTCCAATAACTCTTGGGTTTTGAAGCTTGACCGACGAACATTGAGCCGGACAGCGGAAATCGAATGAAGAATCCGTGAATGGCTCACAAGCTGCCCCGTCGAGCCCACACCCATCGTTTGCACCCCAGTAAGCCGATGTACAACCCACCCACGATCCGGCGGGGGTCAAGAAAGATTGTGCGCGAACGAAAAAAGAGAGACCGGTAATATAAATTACTGCCAAAAATAATAGGACCCAAGGTCTCTCGTGGAGGGGGCGAGTGAGATGCACAAGACGATGCTCAAGTGGTAGGCCGTACGTGCGTCCCCGAATTGTCAGAGCAGCGATCCACGGGGAAGGCTCTGCATGATAGAAAGTTTGCTATCGTTGACGATGTGCATTGCATGGAGATGACGACGCACCTGGTAAGTCGATTACCGGTCTTGGTCCCTTCATATAGAGGAGAAACTGTCTCATGCATCGAGTCACGCGCGGATAGTTCGACTCGAACGTGCACCAGAAGGTGGAAGCCCATTCACAAAGGCGGCGACTGTGCCTTTCAGCCTGCAGCGAGCCACTGACGTCTTCCTCGAACCCTTGAAAAGGGTGAATCTTTGGCTGGTTAGGGCAGTGCTCTAGAGATTCATGGGATCTTTGAAGAGTTGTGGTGCTCGGAGTAGCTTGCATGGGGCCGTAGAAATTGAGTTTCATCGAATATCGCATTGACTAATGTACTGCTCATGCCGAGGCATGCGCAGCAGGGCGTTCGGCCATGTGTTGCCTGTACAGGGGCATGAGGCACACCAGCCAGTGGCAGCGGCGACGACGGCCCTTTTTTTTTTCCATCCAGATCAGATCGGAAATTGAAACGTGCTGTTGTGATATCATTCTTTCGGGCGAGATACCCACACACCAGTAACTAGGGCAGCTACGTCCACTACCCACTCGCGAAATTACATATTGTTTACAGGCTTAAGCTCCGGAACCCGAAGCATCTGCAGTAACCGTTATAGGCAATTGATCGCACAGCCATAGAGAGTAAGCTCACAATAGTCATAAACCAAACGGGCTTGGATGTGTTCGCCTTCCGGGCCAGTGAAGTCGACATGTCGGACGTAGCGCCTCTCGCCCCGGATTTCTTCGAACCCCCAAATCTGATTGGGCAATCACTGTGTGAACAAGTGAAGGATCGAGTCGATGAGAAATGTGACCTGCCTGCTCTGCAATCCAGGTCCTGCCACTCTTTGGGGTATCACTTTTCACGTACGAGTTGACCGCGCCGTGCTCCTCTGTATCTGGAAGCCACCCCTTTCTAAGGAAATCGTTGTCGATTTCATCAGGCTTCACTCTTCTAGATTTTCCAAGAATTGCGCCAAATAGATAATCTTCGTTCTCCCTGAAAGTCCAATCTAGAGTGCGTTTCTCGACCGTCCCAGGAATTCCTGTGAGCGTCTGGTCGATATCAATGTGTTCGACGCCACCATCGTCCTTATAGTGTTTGGTGTAGAGGGTTATGGTGGCCAAGCCAATGGCGCGGCGCGTTAACCAGCTTACACCCTGAAGGCGTAAGATTTCGTCCGTACTGTCACTCAGGGTTTTGTTCTGTATATTGTCAACTGAGTCAAAACGTAGAGGAATGTCTGGAGCGAACCATAACCCATGTCGCACTAAAATCAAGAGTCGTGACGGATGAGGGGGCAGCCATGGTGCTTTACCGGCTGTACTCAGGAAGAATCAGCCTTCTTATCACCTTCCTATTACCCACGTGATCACTCTCGCTCAGCTTGATTAATGATGCCCCGATGCTCGATGGCGAATAACTTTAAAGTTAGGTTCCGATGACTACGGGCACGACTACCTTACGGCTAGGTTAGCTATTCGTTCTTTGGGGAGAATACGGAAATCACCCTCCACGGAGCGTCTTTACCTCTCTCCCACGCTTGAGGCCCCCGGCTATCATCTCCGCCAAACTCGATCATGAGACCGTCTCTCGTCCACTCCACCCAAATCCCAATACTGCCAGATGATGGCCCAGAGCCGCCACCTTTTCTGTCTGGTTCACCCAGGGCAGCGACAAATTCCTTGCCAACCATATTATGTGTAATATTGAGAGTAGAGGAACGGGGCGTGCCCTCTTTGGTTTCCGGCGAGACCGTGATGGTAATGGGTGTGATAGGATAGGGAGAGTACGTGGAGGATCGGGACTCGGTCTTGCCATCGGACACTTTAGCCAACACACTGTTATATATATCGATGCCATCTAATATGAGATGCGCATCCTGCAGATCCTGACGTGAGGCCCCGGATCGAGGTTTGTAGCCATTGATTGGAGCGAAAAGAAGACTAAGACCGAAGGCATAGTAGTTGAAGTACACGGCGTCGGCATACGATTTTATTTCTGGAGTGGCTGATTGAGACGAGGAGACACGTGAAGAGAGGGCTGATAGATATGCAGCGAGGTCTTGTGAAGAAGGGGAACGGCCGAGCAATTCGCATATGTTGACGGATGTCATGTCATAAAGTTGGGTTTTTGGGGTTTTATCACGTGTGTTGCACTTTATACACAGAGAATCAAATAGGCAGGGGCAATGCCAATAGTCTCCCCCCACGGGCATTACGCCTTCCACCGTAATGGCAGACGACCTGGATAAACATGTGGTAAGACAAACAAAGCTGTCCTTCGTTTCTCGTATTGCATATGCGATCTTTCTATACCCTATAGAGCTTTCACTCTCCATTGTTACTTCTGCTCTCCGTCCCATCGCACCCCAACTCATCCCACTCGCCGTATTTCTTCTCTTGGTCCCCTTACTAGTTATCCCCGCCATCGTATCAGGGTTGTATGTTTGGTATAGCCGTGCTATCAGCTGGGAATCTCCCCTTTTCTTCCAATACGGGTGCGTGCTTGTATATCATCCGGGACGTCTCTACTCATGTCCCTCAAGCGATGGACTTACACCATACGCTGAAACTCAACTCACCTCATTTAACCCTACCCAACCCTACGACATATCTCTACACCTCGTTGTCCCCGCTATACCGTCTAATTACGATATTGGGAACTTTATGACAACTCTAACATTGACCGGGCCATCAGACAAGACTCTTACTACCGTCCGCAAGCCAGTGAGTCCACTCCCAGATCATGCCTTCAATATACCCGTAACGCCGTCGAAAGGCAATCGTCCTGCCGCCCTCCTCTTTTCGCTGGTCTAATCCTACCACTACGACCCTGAAAATACCACTTCTATCCCGCTATGTGTGCGGCGCAAGCCGCGTTGCTGCCAAAATTGAGATAGGTAGACAGGACGGCTGGAAGTCAATCGGATCCGGTGAGGGAAAGGAGCTTAGCGTTCTGATCGCTTCCATTGAAGGCAGGGTTCGCCCGCAAGGCGTACGGTTAGTGCTTCTTTTTCGCTTTGCACGGAGATAGATCCCACGGTTTCTTGTAGGGGTATCATCTCAAGATTTCCTATACTGTCGGGCGCTTTTGCCTCCGCCGTGTTCCTGGTGGTATCATTCACGGTCTTGGCAATCTGCCTTATTCCCGCCCTTCGGTGGCAGTACGGCGGTGGTGCAGCGGCTATCGCTGGGGCTAGACCAAGTGTCCGCTCGCGGGCCTTGCAAGAGGGGCCAGGCGAGCGGCGAACTCGCAGGCGATCAATCAAGCGAAGCGGGAGTGTTGGCTCCTCGAGGCGGGAGGTACGGACTCTATTCGCGTGCATCATTGCCAGTCTTCATGGCCCTTTCGTTGTACCAGGAGTATGAAGGTGGTGTCACCACACTACCCTCAGTAGAGACGACTTCCATCCCATTACGCCGCCGCCGTTCCAGGGTGTCAGAACCGGTTTCCGACAGCGAATGACGCCCGTCGGCATGTGAAAGCTCTGTTTGGTATGAGTGCCTCACCTTCTTGGTAGCATCATTAATATTATTCGTATGGCATTTCCTTGCCACTTCTTTCTCATTGCATTACAATATGTTTTGTAAGTGTGCTACAGCTATCTCTGAGGTTTCTTTCTTAGAACGTTTACTCGCTCACTGTACCGTGGTATGGTAGCCATAGAGACAAGAATAACTTCCTTGTGTGATAATGGCCAAAGGTAGCCCATCCGGTGTCTTGAATAGCAAAACAAATCGTACATGTCCAATAAGCGTGGGCAAGGCCACCGTGATCGTCGTGGCGTTACCGAGTATCCCGCACAGGTGGTACTAAGTCATCCCTTGTATCGAGTCAGACGCAGCACATTATTGACGGCAGCACAACCTGCACACATGTAGGTGCTTTTCGAACCTGCTGGAATAGAATGGATCATCTGTGGCCTAGTAATAAAGATGGTGGTGGTCTGTTACGGGTACCCAAAAGCCGCCAGTGGATACTATAGTCCCGAAAGGAGATTTGGAGATACCCTACCCTGCATCAAAAGCGGGTATTCATGTCCCTAGCAAATTACCTCGGTAACCACCGGCTCGAGCCTCGCACATGTCCTTTCAAAAGCGGACATGTGTTCGGCGAGCATGGCTTCAGCTAATGGCTGTCGTGTCGAGGTGCCCATGGACCATGGGCGTGCTGAGGCGAAATTACCGTGATAGCATCTCCGGGCCCTCGGGTAAGGGCCTAGCAAACCCGACGTCACGATGACACATGTACGGGCGGTTTTGAACGAAATAAGCCGCCAAGTCGCCCTCAGGTTGTAGTGTGAATCAACGAGGTAGTAATCGCGCCAAACGAAGGATTCCCTGTGCATGTATGCGTAGCATCGCGAGATAGAAACGTATGTGAACCATTCAACCAAAAATGTGGTGCCGCCCCTTACAGTGGGCGTAGAGAACGAATCCGAGGAAACGGGCGAGTGCAGCGGGTCGAATTGAACAGTCAGGTAGTGCCGACGTCGGTCTCGGCATTCCCTACACCCCCGCTGCCCTCTGAAGCTTTCGCCTCCTCCCGAGCCACTTCCACCTCTGTCTCAGCCTTGCTGCCCTCGGCCTCAAGCCCGAGGCGCTGCTGCTGCTGCTGGGAGCCACCATCCTCCCGCACGGCAGTTTCCTCCCTTTTGTCGGCCTTGTCTGCGGAATCGCTCAAGCCCTTCACGAGGTCGCCCGCTTCTTCGCCACCGAGCCCCAGCTCCTCCACAAGGGCCAGGAGCTCGTCATCGGTCACCTTGACACCCTGTAGGCCGTATCCGGTGAGCTCATCGCTTACGTCGAACTCCGACTCGTTGCGTCTTCGCACGGACTCTTTGTTCGCGGCTGGGCTGGCGCCGCCGCGCAACGGCGACGAGGCGGGACTGGCGTTGAACAACGCCTTGTGGGCCGGCTTCGCCATCTGAGACGGCGACGAGGCGCCGGGTACGCCGATGGGCTTTGCGGGGAGCGTTGGGCGCGTCTCGTTGATGGACTCGTCCCAGGTCTCATTCAGCCGGAGGAACTTCTCGAGTTCGCCGTACTCGACGGCTTCTTCGCTGCGGATCGAAAACGTTGAGCGAGAGGATGCGCAGCAGTGACGCAAATGAAGTAGGCTCACAAGTCGGAAAAGGACTGTGAGGGGTTAGCGTGAGCGTTTATTGCTAGCGGTTGTTGGGTTGCCTACCCCGGGACACGTCCCCCCGACCAGTATACCGGGCAGTTGTTGCTTGTCTGGTAAACAAGGTTTCGTTCTAATGACCAGCTTGAGCATGTGCGAAGGATAGCACTCACCCAGAGGAGCCTTTCTCCTCCAAAGTCTCTTTGCTTCCTCATCGGAGGCCAAGTCATAGGAACTGAATGTGATATTCTTTGATTGGAGGATGCGCAGGATGTATTCTACACTATTAGTGATCAGCGAGTTGGTACCGCAGGGCAGAGCGGCCTATAGGATGCACCTTGGCGCTGCCGCAGAGCTGGCTGCGACGCTATGGTGGTCAAAAAGATTTGAATAGGAGGAGAGACCATTGTGTCCAGCGCCTAAGGGTGATATAGCGAAGCGCTGGGCGCTGGACGATCCGCGGATGTCTAATACAGTATCGCGACCCACGATCGCTTCACCCACAGAAACCAGCATGGCACCTAAGGTTCTTGTTGTATGCCTTGGAAACATCTGTCGCTCTCCGATGGGAGAAGCTGTCCTTAGGAACATCGCTAAGGAGCGCAATATCGGTATCACTGTTGATAGTGCTGGCACGGCTGGGTATCACGTCGACGAAGAACCTGACGACCGGTAAGTGTATCCAAGTCTCCCCTTCGTTTGCCACGCATTGTTCGCCAATGGCAACTTCATCCCACAGTACAATCGCCACATGTAAGAAGGTGCGTACTACTTCAGTTCCCAAGCTGCGACCTTCCTTGACAGACTGTCCTCGCAGTTTGGGGTCCCCATCTCACATATAGCACGTCAAGTGAACCAGAGAGATTTCTACGATTTCACGCATATTTTGGCCTCCGATAACGCGAACCTCGACGCATTACGTCGCATCAGGCCTCACGACTCTACCGCAGAAGTCAGACTATGGGGATCATATCTTGATGACGCGCCGATTGCCGATCCGTATTATGGAGGTATTGTAAGTTGGCGTGGGGTTGAGTGCCACCGTGACGGTATGCAAGACTAAACTCTTATGTAGAAAGGATTTGAAGATACCTATCGTCAATGCGCTCAACTATCCAACGCATTCTTGGATACGTTGGCGAATACACCCGCCGCTTCTTTGTGACAGTTGCTTAGATTCATTGTGCCAGAACATCTGGCGGATTACCCGTCATTCTTATGACATTGCTCGTTTGAATTGTATGACACACATGTTGTCGCGATATGATCACTGCGTAAATATCTCAGTGATGGGTGGGCATGTGGACCGACGCTCGACTGGTGAGTGCATCCTCTGCCTTCCAAAGGCTCGTTGTTGTCTATCAAAATGGTAAATCGATCGGAGAATGACGCAGGCAAGCGGCAGACTTCACCTTCTTCTGTGTGTAGAATTCAATGGCGCTGAGAGTTGTTGTTAGCGGATCGAAACGACGCATCGATCAAGCCATACCTCTTTCCATAAAAACCGAGGTCGCCCAAAGCGCTCGCCTGTGAAGAGAACGATGGGCCCTGGGTATATTCGAAAGGCAAAAGAAGCGGGTTACCTTGTTTCCGCTCCAAGAGAACATAGGAAGTGGCACAGGGATAGGAACGTTGATTCCGATCTGACCGATGTTCACGTCATGTTCAAACTTCCGTGCAGTCGCACCCGACTGAGTAAAGATCGCAGTGCCATTGCCATAACGGTTCTTGTTGATGATTTGGATGCCCTCGTCTAGGGTGTCAGCCTTGAGAACGACGAGGACAGGCCCGAAAATCTCTTGACTGATACAATTTTGTAGTAGTTGCACCGCAAAGAACGAGAACTACGTACTCATAGCATTTCATTGTAGTGTCCGCTTCAATAATTGTTGGTCCAATGAAATTACCATGTTCGTATCCGGAGACTTGAATGTGACGCCCATCGAGATGGATCTTTCCACCCTCCTGCTCAGCGTACCCAATCGATCCAAGAATGCGGTCTTTGGCGGCCGGTGAAATGACAGGTCCGCTACATGAAATAAGAAAGGGGCATGGACATATCGGAGCTGACAACTCACAGGTCAACGTCCTTCTCGAAACCTCCGCCCACCTTCAAGTTTTTCGCAAGGTCCACGAGGTCAGGTAACCACGCCTGAGCATCGCCGACTAATACTGCTACGGAAATAGCCATGCATCGTTGTCCAGCGGCTTCAAGAGACCATTAACGAGCGTATTTCAATCACAACGACCTTGCTAACTTACCACCAAAAGCAGCGCCGACGATTGAGTTAA
The DNA here is from genome assembly GCA_003313725.1 of Russula sp. MG48. Classification (NCBI taxonomy): domain Eukaryota; kingdom Fungi; phylum Basidiomycota; class Agaricomycetes; order Russulales; family Russulaceae; genus Russula; species Russula sp. MG48. Next base: position 25,528 of record QLOS01000887.1, on the reverse strand, counting down.
GGGCAAGATTCTTGTTAGCTAACCGTGCAGATAAGTCGATGTACTTTGACAAAGTATCCGCCCCATACCATCTGGCATGAGTATGGCATGGTTCTTGGCACCCATGTTTGATTGGACCCGTTTGCCGTTTTTCGTCCCACTATAGGACATGTATAAACAAGATCATGCACAACGAAGCGGGCAAGGACGAAATACCGTTCATAGATGTGCCTTCCGGCACGGTCGCCTCCGACAAAGCTGATAGCTTTGATGCTAGGGTGATCACAGATAGCATTTACTGTTGGAACCGTCCCGTGTACAACATTAAGGACACCTGGGGGGAGGCCGGCCCTTTGACAAAGTTCCGCGATGATCATTGCTGCACCAGGGTCACGCTCGGAGGGCTTCAGGATAAGAGTGTTCCCTGTTACGGTAGCCATAGGGATTGACCAAAGCGGAATCATGCTATTGAGATTCGCTATGAGAAGCGAGATTTTCAACGGACAAAGAAACGTACGCAGGAAAATTGAACGGAGCGATGCTAAGTAAAAGTGTCAATCGGCGCAGCAAGGAGACATAACTAGAACATACGCCGAAGTCACGCCCAAGGGTACCTTACGAACTTCAGTATCCATATCTCGGCTAACTTTGTCCAGACAGTCATAATCGTTGAGTAACAACACGAGAGTAACGAACCTTCAATCTTCTCGCCTAACAAAAGTGAGGGTGCGCTTGCAGCGTGTTCCACCACTTGGAGTCCGCGAACGATGTCGCCGTGTGCATCTGCATACCTGCTCTGGAACATATCAATGGTCAGGGTGATGATGACTCTGACCTTGAAGTGTTTTCCCTTGTTCCAAGACTATGCTAGCGGCCAGGGAATTGGTATTCTCTCGAATAAGGCGCTGTAGTCTGTGCCGACGTGAGTATGAAGCTGGTTTGAAGCACCATATGGTCATAGCTACGAACTCAAAAATGAACCTTTGCCGGGTCAACACTGTTGTCTTGCTCCACGTCTTGAACGCCTCGGATGCGGCTGCTACTGCCTGATCAAATTCATTGTTGGTAGTTTCCGGGACCCGCGTGAGGAGTGTTTGTGTAGACTGTTGCGACGTGATCCTAAATCATGATACGATAGCAAGTAGAACCCAAAACGCACTGGATCTACAACGTCAATCCACTGGGTTGCCCTACTCTGCACAAACTCTCCTCCTATGAAATTCTTAGTGTTCTCCCCAGAGGCGCTTGTACCTTTCCAGTCTCTGGAGAGTTTTTCAGCTTTTTCACGAACAGCTGAATTTAGGCCACGAAGAGGTGGCTGTACGGATACTGTAGCATAAGATCGCGCGCATACAGCGCGCGTGGGGATGCGAGAAGGGAACATACAGTAATTATGAGACGGCTCGGAGCAAGACTGCCAGCAGCAGCTGCTGCAGAGCGCCGCCGAGCGCCGAGCGACGCGATCACCGGACCGCTTTACCCATCGGCCCGTCCGAGCCCCTGTGCTGTCATAGGCTAGCCGCTTTCCTCATGTGGGAGAGCGTGGCTCCTCTTTCTTCGCTTTATGAAAGATGCAGCCAAGCTTTTTTCAAAGCATTAGTGGACTCTTACAGCAATTTCAGCCGTCGAATCCTCCACAAAACCCTCCTCTGCCCCCGCACGTGGCTTCCGTGAACACATTACAGCAGCAGTTACTGCAGTCTATTCAGCCGATGGATCAGAATAACCTACAACAGGCTGGTTTCAACGCACTCTTACAATCCTTGCAGCAACAGACTCCCCAAGCACCTAGTGCCTCTGTATCTCCCACTCAACTGTTATCCGATGCCCTCAAAATGATTGCACCGGTGGGCCAATCGCCTAACGATGAACAACTTCTTGTCATGGCACTCCATTCTGGCTTAAGTCAAGGTTTCGACCATAAAAAGGCGATTGAGACACTTCATGGCGTATGTACTCGATCCCATGTCCACCGTCTCCCTCTCAGATCAGGAAGTAGGTCAACAACCATGCTGCCAATTTATGGAAGGATTATTACCTCGAACATAAATCTCGCATAGACGAGATGGTCGACCGGCTCCAACCGACGAAGACTGCAAAGAAGCCAGTACGGTTTGATTTGCAACCAAGAGCATCATCTGCATCTCCAGAGATCGGGGAGAAGCAGGCAACGAAGGGACGGTTGGCAAATGCGAGTTATCTACCCACTCCTGCAGAATCTGGGCCATCTCGAGGCATCCTCGTTCCACGCGCCTCCGACGGCCCTCCGACTCCCAGGATGCGTGGGCACCGCAGCTCGTCTCGACACTCGGACTTACCGATCCCTCCTCCCCCTGGGGCCGAACCAATACCTCCCACAAAGGTTGTGAAAGGCGCCAGAGGAAACCGCTATACCCTTGAAGACAAGAAGTACTTCGCCAAGTATCTATCTTGGGCGTTGCAACTCGATCCTTCGCTCACGAAGAGTGATCTCATCGCTAGGCTCGCCGAAAAGGTGAGTAGACTATTCCCCGGATTCAGCGTTGACTTGAGCCTTTCACAGGTCCCGCACCACACCGTCGGATCTTGGTGTGCTTATTGGCATCGGGATCCATTAGCCGACAGACTCATGGCCGCTGCCAAAGGCAAAACGCCCGGAGGTTATGATCATCAGGAGTTTGTCGGGGACGCTGAAGAAGAGGACAACGACCAGGAATGGGAAGAAACAAGTTCATACGACTCAGACGAGGACGAAGTAGCTATGGGTCCAGGTGGGGGGGGCTTCACTGCTGCAGATTTCAGAGTTATGGCCAAGTATATTGCGCGGCATAGCTCGGACGAGTGGGCACAGATGACAGGCAAGCAAAGATGGTTTCCTTTCCACGAAGAGGTGATGCACCGGGACGAATAAAAAACGAAGGCATTTACTAATTTAGTGCTTTATTGTTCAGCATCCTCAGCGCTCCGATAAGTCGTGGGGCGAGAAATATCGTTCCATAGAACTGGGTATACGCTCTCAAACAATACCGTCGATACGAATACTGAAATGTCCTTCTCAGAACTCCTGGCAAGTGCGGAACGGTACAGAAGACGCGCGCAGCGGCAACTGGAGAAGCAGTGCGGGACGCCGTCCTGGGCTGGACGGAAGCGCCGCTTATCGGTTCACGAGTCGCCTGGCAAGCGAGCTCGGGAATAGGGCTGAGACAACTTGTTGAATTATGTATTTACGCTGTAGGGCAGAGGAATATGCGAGCTGCGCGTGTAGTTGAGAGTAATGTGATAATTTTGAGGGCTTTAAATTGTTAGGGACGCGACTCACATCGGCACGTGCAAATCGATAATTCCCCATCGACCACGACCATCACCCATCACCACTACCATGGATGAAGAATACGATGTATGGGCCGTCACATCCACTATTACCCCTGGCTCACTTCACCCAGGTTATCGTCCTCGGTACCGGCTTGACCGAGTGCATCTTATCCGGGTTACTGTCGGTTGAGGGCAAGAAGGTCCTCCACATGGACAGGAATGACTACTACGGCGGTGGCAGTGCAAGTCTGAACCTCACCCAGGTCTGCGGCCAACACCATATACACGTACCGTCTCTGATCAAGTCTTGCTCGACAGCTCTACCGGAAATTCCGCGGGGATCAGCCTCCCCCCACTGATCTCGGTCGCGATAGAGATTACGCTGTCGACCTCGTTCCGAAGTTCATCATCGCATCCGGAGAACTCACGAGGATCCTCGTGCATACTGATGTCACTCGCTACCTCGAATTCAAGCAGATCGCCGGCAGCTTTGTCTACCGTGATGGCAAGATCTCCAAGGTCCCCAGCACCGAAATGGAGGCAGTGAAGAGCCCATTGATGGGTCTTTTCGAAAAGCGCCGCGCGAAAAAATTCTTCGAGTTCCTGCAGAACTGGAAGGACGAAGATCCTGCTACCCATCAAGGTTTGTTCTTCTTGTCCGCTCGGCTTGCACCCAGCCAGCCAGACTCATCGTCAAAAACCATGATCCAGGCCTTGATCTTGACGTTCATACGATGAGGAAGGTCTATGAGACGTTCGGTTTGGAGCCTGGTACTCAAGACTTCATTGGTCACGCTATGGCTCTCTACCTGGATGATGAGTGCGCGCCAACTTCTGTCTCACTTAATCGTGATTGCCGACAGCCCTTTCAGTTACATTGATAAGCCCGCGCGCCGGACATACGAGCGCATCGTACTTTATACTTCCTCCATGGCGCGTTATGGCAAATCGCCATACATCTATCCCCTTTATGGCCTCGGCGAGCTCCCTCAGGCCTTCGCGCGCCTCTCCGCTATTTATGGCGGGACCTACATGCTTGACAAACCGATCCATGAGATCGTGACCGATTCGAACGGCAATTTTGTCGGCGTGCGCAGCGGATCCGAAACTGTCAAGGCCAAACAAGTCATTGGCGATCCAAGCTACTTTGTCGACAACCAAGAGAGCGGGAAAATCCGCGTCGTTGAGGACGGTAAAGTTGTCCGCGCCATCTGCATTCTCAAGCACCCTATTCCGGGTACGGATGACGCCGACAGTGTCCAGATTATCCTCCCACAGAATCAGGTCAACAGGCGGCATGGTACTCTCTTTGTTCCTCAGCGGCGTTCTAGCCCCCATTGAATATTTGTGTCAGACATTTACATCGCTATGGTGTCATCAACGCACAATGTCTGCGCGAAGGACGTATACGTGGCCATTGTTAGTACAATCGTCGAGACAGATCGACCAGAGCAAGAGATCGCTCCTGGTCTCCGTCTCCTCGGTCCTATCTATGAGAAGTACGAGGCCGTTACTTGCGAAGTGTTGCAGCGCTCACGTTTGTTCCCAGATTCGTTTCGGTCACACCCCTATATACCCCAATCTCGGACGGCGCGGCAGACAATATCTTCATCACTCGTTCGTACGATGCAACAAGCCACTTCGAGACTGTCGTTGAGGACGTCCAGGATGTCTGGAAGAGGGTTATCGGCAAAGATTTGGTTTTGAAGAAGCGTGAAGTCGAGGTCACGGAATGATTCTTTATTCCGCTTGCACCCCTCTTATCAGCTCCAATTCACTTCTTCACCGTTCATCTTCTTTCTCGGGATTTAGCTGCAACAACACAAATTAGTAAACCATCCGTTTGACGTGCATGGCTGTCACAATGCCAGCTTCTTTCATTCATCGGAATGCCTTTGCAAACTTGCTAGGATGATAAGAATGAATCTATGTCGAACTCCGGTACTTGTACGTCCTGCTTTGCGGTCTTCAACAGACTGCCTAACCCAGCCTTCCGTGCAATCCAATCGCCATCCTCATTAATGGTCTCTATGCGCGGTGCCGGGTGCTCGCCCGCTTTTCTGGGCTCGGGCGACGGTCGGCGTGTTGGCGGTGCCGTGGATAGATCCATATCGATCATGATTGAGGACCTACGCCGCATAGCCGGCTCTAATGCAAGCATCCTACGGGTTGTCGGGCTCGGAGGTGCAATCTCCTGCATGGGGTCGTGAGTAGCAATGGATGGTCGGTCGAATGACCAGGACCTGACAAGGTCCAACGCGAGGGCGTGGCACCCTGCAGAGAGTATGTATCCGATGAACGACGCCGAGGAATGCCGGGACAAATGCTACTCACCCATTCTAGTGAAAACGCGGGCTATTTGAAGCACAAAGTTGAATTCTGCGCGACCTGAGATCTCGCTTGTGCCTTTTGCAGTTTGGAGCGTCTTGGACTTCAACTGTGAGAAGAGGAGAGCCAGACTAGGGTCATCGTAGTGTGGGTTGCCGAGTTCTGTGATAGGTATGTCCAATGCATTTGCAACGTCTTGTAAAGGTGTCTGGCCAAGGCCGTCAGGAAAAGTGGCGGACGAGGGGAAACGGGGCGAAGATACGAACCACAAGTATTCGCACTGCAAGATCCCGGCGGTGCAGCAGCCAGAATGCCCAGCTCCCAAGCCACCTGTTCCCCTTCTTAAAAGCCAAGGGAATGATGGTCTGATTGAGGATATCGCACAAGACCGGACCATCGTCACGTCCTTCGACGACGCGCGCCAGTGCAACAGCCAGTTGAAAATCGTCCAGATGACGAAGGCAAATATTCACGGCATCTTTCAAGCTTCCGCCAAGGATGAAGAATGCAGCCGCATAGTCTGACATCCTCTCCATAAGTTCAATCCCAGGAACGTTGTGCGACGGCGCTCACCAAACCGTCGCTTGCTGAGCAGAGCATATGCGTTCTTGAGTGCTGCAGTCCGCCATCGCGATTGCGTAAAGTCGTTGGACATGAATTTTAACATAACCGCCTGTTCTCTGTGCCATGCAGCCTGCCGCCAGAGTCCATGTACCAACTTGTGTTTTCCCAGGGCAAAGTAGAATAGAGAGCAGGCAACTGGATCACGAGCTTCTCCAACCATATACTCCGTCCGAGCGATGACTTCCATGTGGGATCTCTGCAAGGGCGACAAAGATTCCGAGCCCAATCATAATTACGAGAATAGTGACCTCACATACCATCGCTTCGACGGAGTTGAGCCAGAGAAACACGCCCAGCGCACGAGCGTCGCTCCACGTCATTTTACCTTGACACGCTGTTAATGACGCCGTCAACAGCAATCCCTGACTTTCACTATGAAACGCCCAGATGATATCACGGTATCGTAATCTCGCGCGCCAGCCCGTCCGGCGACCAACAGCATCTCTCGGTTCTGGGTTGTTGGGCACAGAAGCTCGTTCATTGAGGATATAGAAGGAGCGCATCGATATAAGATAGCGGAATCCGTTGGCGTCGAGGGCCCGCCGGGAATCGTCAACCTGAACGAAATCAAGATCAGGGTGTGGCATTGTCATGCATTCAGTGCGAACCTCGAGCATGGCTTGTATAAGTACAAGAAGGTGTGCTTGTTCATTAGGTGTTAAATGCGGCAGTGGCACTACTTCTAAATGGCTGAGTAGGCGTTCGATCAGTGACCGAGAGAAGTTTTGGTCATCTGGCCTGCTGTGGATCAGCGGGGACGTATCACCACTCAAGCAGTGCTCACTCGTCGTTTTCCTCTGTCCCCAAGAACAACGAAGAGTAGTGTCGGAGATGAGTGTTTATGACCTTCAATGCCAGTAAGTAAAAATGCGATATACAAGAACAGCTAAACCGACCGGGCTAGAAATGCGATTCTTTTTGAAATAATGGTCGATTGGAATGGAGCTCGACCTGAAAACATCATTATGCAGTTCTTGCCACCCTTCCACGTCACGAGATAGGTTCACGAGGATCTCTTTGACGACATCGAGCTTGTCTGCATTTCGTCGGTGGGTAATACGAGAAGGAAAGAGAGGGGATGGTACCAACCCCACAAGAGGCATTGCAACAATATCTGAGGATGGTAATCTGCAAGTGGTCCATTCAGTCTTGCGACATACTCGAACAAGCCCTCTTCAGCTTCCTCATGTTCAGCTTGACGAGGCAGTCCATACAAGCACATGTGATGACCAGACCCAACAAGCAACGTGCCATATGCTAACCAAATCGAATCACTGATTGGGTGCGGGAGTAGACTTGAGCAAAAATTAGTATGTTTTCCGGGGCTACAAGAAACGTTCGGATCTACCTTTCAACCCCAATGCTCTTGATGACACCCCAACCCGGACCCTCGTCAAAATATGTCATCCGCTGCTGACACAGCACCTCAACACGATACGCAAACCCGACTGCGAGTATGGATTGACCGTCGGGTGTTGAGCTCCAGTCAAGGTCGTTCACATGGTCAGATAGGCTGAAAGTCTTCGCATATTCCAATCCCAATGAGAATTCTGACTCTTTCGAGTCCCAGATCGTAAGCTCTTCCCCGTCTGCGCGAGGTACGACTGCATAAAAGTATAAACCTTTCCTGCAGATTTCGTGTAACGAAACAACGCACTGAGAACGGTCTTTTTTGCAGAACTACACCGGGCCATGCGTATGTTCTTTCGACCTGTGCGCACTTTTCCGGTGCAACGCCAACCGCTTCTCTTCCCTTCGGGCACCCAAAACATCAGCTCACCGCTGCTGCCAACGCTTAAAAGGACGTCACGTTCCGTCCCTGCTGAGGCACGGCTTGAAATCCATCCCATGGGATCGACGGGAAGCGTGAATATTGCTGGCGATGGTAGCGGCAATGCTGTCCGAGAGATTAGAGAGAGTGAAGGGGCCTCCCCACTCACAGCATGGACGTGACATATAGAGGGAGTCGGACCGGCAGTGATCGCATATATGCATTCATACGGTGTAGCGCTTCGAGGAGGAAGCGAAAACAAGGAGGATATAGAAGGAAGGGGTAGGGTGACTTCGGGTGTGGTATGTAATGTGAGGATGCAAGTGGAAGCCGAAAAAGTGGCAAAAGAGTGCCCTGGAGAAGTATGTGAGTTTAGGCAGATTACTTCACTTGAAGTGAACTTGCCTCCATTCAGCACGACGACATGATCTGCCTCTGTCCACCGACCAGCACGCTGTAATACTGTGCCGAGATCGCGCACAATCCACGCCTCACCCCCTGTTTCACGCACAACTGCCAGGCCCGTCCCATCAGGTGTGCGCACGAACCGTTTAATATGGGAATCTTCTTCAGGCACGTAATCAAGAACATGGCGACGTAGCGTGAGACCATCAGAACATGAGTCAAAGAAGTTCAAAGGATCGAGTACATGCACAGACAACGGGGCTGTTGAGACCAATGCGAGGGTGTACTTTGTAGGACCGGGAACGACATGCAGGTAGGAAGGTGCACAAGGAAGAGGGACAGGAATGTTTTGAAGAAGGGTGAACTGCTTCAGGAGAGTCGGGGGTCGCCGATCGATATTCTAATGAGAGATGAGGCTCGCGCCTGCTAATGATAGGAGAGGTACTTACTGCAAGAGCTCGAATTGATAGAGAACCGTTAGGAAGGACCTGCATGAACATGTCCCATGTCCCGTCTCTGATATCTTGGACTCTGCGTATTTTCGCTTCGTCGGTGTGCGGCATGTCCGTGAGGACAGCCGTAAGCACATTTGAAAACATGTCCTTATTTAGGTAGAAAACATTTGAAACAGGCCTTTCTGCCTGTCGTGAGAGTGGCTGTGAAGGCATTGACGGGGATATATCTACAGTAGCATGTAACTGCATGTACTGCGGAGAGTCTAGGACAGGGATGAATATGCGAAGTGCTGCATCGCAGGTAACTGTATACAGAACAGGACCATCCCTGGCAGAGGAAATTAGCAGTGTATGAGCTGGGTGTTTGGGAGGTCGCTCACCGGCTGGAAGCCTGGGTAGAACGCCACACGATATCTGTGACGGGTCTAGGGTGGGGAATCGTTTGTATCTGCCGACCGGAAGTCGTCGAAACTATGCCGACTACCTTGGCTTGCTAGATGTCGGTCAAACGAGAAACGGGTTCTAGGAATTGCGTATACATACCCCCAAGGTAGTTGCGAGATGCGCCAAGGAAGGGGAGAAGTAGATGGAAGACAATGTCTGGGAGCTGTTCCGTGTGAGGTGATGAAGATGGATGGCTACGGAAAAGGGCACCTGCGGGTCCACTTGCACGACCAGGTTGGAAGGTCATTTTCCATGACTAAAGTGTAAACCGACAGCGTTGACCGTGTTGCGACTGCCAGGAGACCTAGACCGGGTCAGCTATGGCCGACAGGACAGAACGGGGAGGGTAAACGCACCAGAACGACAGTCGATAGCGGCGATATGCTTGTCATCGGGAAGAACAAGTGATGAGTGGACGAGCCAAGTGTGGGCAGAGACTCCAGAAAGGGCCCAAACGGCAAGCCTCGGACCGGATGCCGTCGCCACCTGGAGGAGCAGCAAGACAGTAGAAGGGGGATGAGCGGAAAGCATATGTCGGGAAAGGGTGTGCATACGAGCTTCAACGCGGGGTCAACCGTGAGGGATGTGATACGTGTCCCCGCACGATCCCGGCCAGGAAAGACCTGAGAAAAGGCTAGGGTGCGGACGAGACGGAGTGAGGTGGCGTCGAGGATGACCACTGCATCAGCGGATGGGTAAAGCTGGGTGTATGCATGAGAAGGTAGGGCAAGCGTGGAATAGAAAAGAAGGACTGACAAGAAGGGTCTCTGTAGGGAGACATAGAATGTGAAAGGCCGAGGAAGGAGATCCGGGGAAGGCGCGCACGAGTTTAAGCATGTTGTGTCAGGGGTAAGGCCAGAATAGAATAAGAATAGAAGCCACAGACGACAGACAGTATCATCTTCATTGGCGCGCACACACACGCATACACGCGTCATGCGTTCATCAAAGACATTTCATCACCTTGATCATAATAAGTGCCTCGCACTCTCCCTCGCCCTTCCGCAGTCCATTCACAAATGCGTCTCTCTCACCTCATTCCTCCCTCCCTCCTCGCTCTCCTCCCTTACTCTCTCGCCTCCCCCTACTCACAATCCGTTTTCAGCCCTCACGGAGACACACTCTCAGTGACTCTCGTCGACAAGCTTTCGAAGGATCCAGATTACTCAACTCTTCTTGGCCTCCTCCAACGGGCAAGGCTTATCCCGACCCTCAACAGGCTCAACGGCAGCACCTTTTTCGCCCCCACCAACGATGCAATTCGCCGCCATGCGACCCTTTCTCAGCTCGTTTCACTCACGGGCGACAACGTGAATGAACAGCTTCGCCAAGAACTATTTTACCATCTGCTTAATTACACCGTCGCCCTCCCAGAGGATCATAATATCCTTGTCACCAAGACACTCCATTTTCCCCATAGCCACTCCGAACCCCCATGCCGGGACCCTCCCCCTTCTCCTCCGTGGCTCCCCATCCCCGGTGGGTCTCTGGGAGGTGAACCGCAACGCCTTCGAGTAGCTACCCGAAGTGGACAGGTCTATGTCGGCGTCGACACGTTTGGTAAAGGTGGTGCTCATGTCGTTAAAGGTCCTGTTGACGCGGGCAACGGCCTCCTCCTCGGCATCGACCGTATCTTGGCCGTTCCCCCCAGCTTAGGTGTGTATCATTCTTCCATGTCTCATGCATGTGTTTGATTGCTCTGCTCAGCGACTGTCGTCACCACTCATCCTTCCACGTCCTACTTTCACAGGATACTGACCCCGGCGGTGACCAACCGTCTTAATGGGACTGCGGAGCTCACCCTTTTTGTTCCCGTGGACTCTGCCTGGAATGCTCTCCACCCGATCGAGAGGCTCTACCTTGAGAGCGAATTCGCTACAAACGACTTAGTCCGCATTTTCGAAATGCATGCTGTCGTGCAGCATGGCGTGAAATGGTCCGAATCATTCAATCCTGCTATCAATCGTCAGTCCTTCCTTCCCACCACCCGCTCCCACTTGTCTAACCCAATGTAGTAACTACTCTCGATGGGAGGCAGCTGAACGTTGTCACTACGTCCGACAACGTCTTGATATCAGATGCTGAACTCGTTGAGCCTGACATATATGCGTCTAATGGGGTCCTACACACTATTTCATCACTCCTTATTCCTGAGGGCACCCTGCAACTAACTCCGGAGAAATTTCTACTCACATTAAATTGCACCAACTTTATTTCTATGATCCACTCTGTTAATTTGACCCACCTCATCAACGACACCAACGCCAAGTACACAATTCTCGCTCCTCAAGATGATGTAATCTCGGCATACGGTGATGAGGAACTTCCTAAGAGGGGCAGCGAAGATCTTAAGAGGCTGTTGAAATACCACTTCCTCCCTGGTCGCTGGACTCCTAAAACCCTCAAGGATGGTCTGCTCATAGAGACAAAGCTGGATGAGCCTGGCCTAGGTGGAAACCCGCAGGTATTAGAAGCGTCAATCAGTCAGCATCGCAAGAGACAAGCCCAAGCTGTACCTCCCATCAGCTTCGGCGGAGCTTCGACCATTGGAGATCCCAGTTAGGTCCCTCGTTTCACTGTTCAATCTGTCATGCTGACAGATTGAAACTAGTCGAGGTTAACAACACTGTCATCTACTTTATCTCTCGGCCACTATTCCCTCCCGGCAATTCATTACAAGTCGCTTTGCCTACTCTCAACTTCTCATCCTTCCTGGCTGCAATATTCTCAGCTAATCTCGCAGACACTATCAAGCTCAGCCCTCGCACAACGCTACTCGTGCCCCACAATGACGCTTTTACCCGCGTTGGTTTACTTGTCAGTGCCCATCTCCTGTCAGCTTCAGCCACGGCGGACCTCGAAAGCGTTGTCTTGCACCACGTCGTCGATGATGTTGTGTATGCTCGAGGTCTACAAAACTCGACAGCTCGGACGTATCCAACGTTGGAAGGATCTGACTTGCATGTGGAACACACTAAAGGCGGTTCCATCAGCTTGACTCCCAGCGGCGGATGGGCAGGCTTGAGCTCTCAGCTTACTCCAATGAATCTACTATCCGAGACTGGTGCCGTGCACGAGCTCTCGGATATCTTTATTCCACGCTCGGTGCACTTGACGGTGGGGAAATTAGCCAAGGCTGCAAAGGGCACTACAATGACGAACTTGATCATCAAAGCTGGCATGGAGTGGGTACTGAATGGGACGGCTCCGCCAGTGGACTCGCCTTGGGGTCAGAGTGGTATTTCGGGCACGGGATGGACTCTTCTTTGCCCCTCAGATGACGCGTTCAAGAAAGTCAACTTGACGCGGCTGTACTCGGACAAGGCATCAATGCAACTCATTGTAGGGCAGCACCTCCTCGATACGCCGGAGTTTGTAGACCCCTCTGGGATGCCGAACAATAACCAGCCAATGCGCTTCCGTGACTCAGATGTATACGAGACGCTCATCTCACCCGAATCGAACTATCGCGACGTTGCGTTCCGCGAGGTCGAAGGCGGCCAGGTCGTAGTAGGGATCAAGAATGCCCGTGGCACTGGCGGCAAGACGGATTGGGCCAAAGTTACCGGCTGGGGGCGTGCCACGACTGGGGGCGGCACTGGCGGCGTCATTCAGATTGACCGACTACTGATCCCGTACGAGCCACCATTGTGGATAGAATACGGTGCGCCGGTAGTTGTTGCGATCTTCGGTATACTCGCAATCGGGCTATTCTTTATGGGTGTCCGGAAGATCTGGCGAATGGATAGAACTGAGGCGACGTATGAGCCAATCGGCGGTTTTGGCAGAGAAGATGACGACGAATCCTGATAGCCAGTTCATCGTATAGACTTGCATTAGCATAAATACTCGTCCACCTATTGTATGATAGATATATCCAATTTTTATTGGCAGATACAGAAAACAACGTGTTAATACACCAGCTCGGTTGTTCCAGTTGCCTAGCTGCCCATCCCGGTCGGTCCCACGTGCCCGCCATCACTTACAGCACCCGGCGTGGTAACGAGTCGATGTAATGTACTATTGACACAGAATAGCAGCTACTTCACAACTACTTCAACTACTTCTTTCACAGCTGCATTTATAGTGAATTCTAATGAAACTCGAGCTTCATTTACTTTATTCGTAGTCTCCTCTCCTCTTGATTGATGCAGGCGTTTCCATGGGTGATTTAAGTACCGGTGGCAATAATGAAGTATCCAGGACAGGATCATGGCAGGGCGGGGGGCCCAGAACTATCATTCCCGAGCACGGCTCTGTTTTTCCCTGCTATCCTGGATTATTGGTGACGATATTGCGATCGGTTTGACTTGACTTGGGGAGACGGGACGGAAGGCCGAAGATCCGAGTAGGCCGCGCTTGTGATTATATCTGTACCGGCAGTCCTCAGCGTCAACATACTAGTCACTAGGGAGAGATGGCGAGTCTCTTCCCCTTTTCTCCCAATCTTCGTTCCCTAAGAAACGTACCGAAATGCAGAGCAGAGACCCGTCCGAGCAGGCGGCCACAGGCAAGACCAGGACAAAGGCGCCCGTGTCGGCTGCAGCGGAGAATGCGAAATCTTTCATCGCTGGAGGCTTTGGTGGTGTCTGTGCAGTCTTGGTTGGTACGTGTACTCGACGCGCTACATCGTCTCCGTTAAATTGATGTATATGGTTCGCGCATGCGTGCACGCATGCACGCCTACCAGGTCATCCATTTGACTTGACCAAGACGAGGCTCCAGACAGCGTCGCCTGGGACGTATACAGGAGGCCTGGATGTCCTAAGGAGGACATTGGCAAGAGATGGCCCCACTGGCTTATATCGTGGGGTGGTGCCGCCGTTGTTGGGCGTGACACCCATATTCGCCCTCTCGTTTTGGGTGCTTTCCTCCCCAATTTCTGTGTATGGCCCGCGATCTCTAACCCTCCCCAGGCATACGACGCCTCTAAGCGACTGATTCTGGGTTTCACGCCAAATCGCGTCGACCCGGCGCTCTCAACGGGAGAGCTCGCCTCGGCGGGCTTCCTCTCCGCCGTTCCTACCACACTGGCCACCGCACCCGTGGAACGTGCCAAGGTCCTCTTACAAGTAAGTTCTACCAAATGGGATACCGAGGTGTCACTCTTATACTCTGTCGAGGTGCAAGGGCAGGGAGGATCCAGCACTCAATACAAGGGCGTTTTTGATGTGATTGGACATCTATACAAGGAAGGGGGCATCCGTAGCATTTACCGAGGCACGTTTGCCACATTTGCGCGGGACGGACCTGGGAGTGCAGCGTGAGTTGCCTCACGAGTTACCCCCATATATCCTTTAACCATTTGGTCTACCCCGCAGATACTTCGCGGCCTACGAAGTAACGAAGAAAGCACTTACCCCGGAGGACGCATCATCTTCGGATTTGAACATTGGTCAAGTCATCCTGGCTGGGGGGACCGCGGGGGTGGCGATGTGGGCCATTGCTATTCCTCCGGACGTGTGTATCATTTTGGCTCATGTACCAATTTCTGAAAAGTCCTCACGCTGATCCCTTCTTGTGCCAGGTTCTTAAATCCAGATTACAATCTGCGCCAACTGGGACGTATTCTGGTATCGTGGATTGTGCGCGGAAGACTATTGCCGTAGATGGTGTGAGAGCGCTGTGGAAGGGATTTGGACCGGCCATGGCACGGGTGCGTCTCCCGCTGATCCTGAAGCATTTGCAATTGCTAACGTTGCGCTGGCAGGCATTCCCCGCTAATGCGGCGACATTCGTAAGTATTGAACGGTTTTATACTCATATCATGGCTGACTGTATGTAGCTGGGTGTGGAAGCTTCGCGTAAAATAATGGATGGGCTGTTTTGAGAGCAACACGGTCACGTGGTGGGGTGCGGTGTCATCGGAGCCCGAAACTCCCTTTGACCGAGCGACTTAGTTAGACGCCGTAATATACAATTCTTTCTTCTCTGCACCCATTTGCAGAGATTGAATCACTTCTGCGCTTGCGAATAACGACCATAACGCTGCTGACGACCGTGACGATATTACTGACGATTTCAATCCTTTTTTTATTTAGCAATCTTTACACCCCGCACTGTCTTTATCGCATTCAACACCAAATGATAAGGTCGTCTCTAGACTCGGCTCCCTCAACCTCTCCAAAGAAGAAACTGAGAGTCTACTCGCGTACTCTTTCTGCATCTGAGTGCGCCCTCTTTCTCCGTGTATGAAGTTGAAGTCTCGTCTGGACGTTGTGTTTTAGAATCGCCAAGAACGCTAAGAGCTTTGACATCTGGTGTTCATACCAGGGATGCGAAGAAGTTGCGTTTTCCGACCTGCCAGGCGATTTCAGGGTATACGTGGATAGCGTCTTCAGTACAAGAGGGCGTCTTCCCGCGGAATGGGTAGACAAAGTAAGAACATCATTTAATTCTCCAGACTGTATCAGGTCACGTTGAACTTGTCTTGTCGCCTTTGTTTCTTTAGTCCTCTAAATTCTACCGGAGGATGAAGTTGACCTCGAGTGCTGAATTCGTTGCGTTCTTGACCAGAGCTTACGAGGAGTGTCCACATCTATTCTCGAAGACCAGCTCGGCCGAAAGAAACTGTCGGCTCCTCGACGAAATGAAAATCGTGTTTTTGGCTTGGGAACGTCTCCAGCGGATGCGTTCTGAATCCAAGGATAGGGTGTCCGAGGCCGACTTTGTCTCAAACGTGTGAGCGCCATTTCCAAATAAACGTAACACCAACTCACAGCCACGTCAGGTACGAGAGCCTCCGCAGCTCCGCATTGCGGGAATCAACATACAAGTAAGGGCCTAGAGCTTGATCTTCGATCCTTATTTACTGGTGCCACCAGGGCAAAATGGCCGATCGGCCTACCTCAACCCCTGCACCATTCCCAGATTCGAACGGAGACCCTGAGAATCTTGAACGCGAAAAGTGTTGTCCCGGACTGCGCAGTCTTTGTTCCCGAAAGGGACATCCGGAAATTGTCGCTGGCAGCTGATTCGGCCTTCAAGCAGCTCCGGCGGAGCAAGCTCACAGGTTCCGCAGCACGAGGAGAGGTCTCCTTTGCTTGTCAGAGCACTCCATGCGTGCAGTTGCCCCGCACGCCCGGCTTTCAATTTGTGTCCAGCTTTTGGGAGGATAAGAAGCCGGTTCATAGCATGCTCGAAGACGCGTACCGCCAAAACCGCATGGCAACTGCGGCGGCGGCGAGACACATGCACTCTCTGCACATCAAGGCGCCGATATTCGGCCTCATCTGGTCCGACGGTTGTGTCAGGGCGCATGTGGACTGGTGCGCTAGCAAAGGGCAAGAATCACCGGTACGTACAATGCATGTCTCGTGGCGTCTTCGAGAATGGTCCAACTCATACTTCGCGGGGTGCGATAGATCGTTCGATCCGCACTGTTTCCAGGCCCACAGGGTGACGACGGCAAGGGGGAAGAGAGCCACGTCCACGAGTGGAACCTCGACAGCCCAGCCAGCATAATCGAGGTCTTCCTCCTTATAAAGAACATCGATCATTGGACCGTCAACGGGTTCATAAATTGCATCGAAGAAGGAATTGCTGATTTGGTGGACTCGGTATTGATCAAGGATTGTCCGTATCAGCCGTGGAAGAGGGTTGGGACTTTCAAGTCTACACGGGCTAAGGAGGCCCATGCAGCTGAAAACTCAAGTTCGCAGCCGTCCGCTCAGCAGCCAGTGAAGCGGTCCAGGAGACGCAGGAGTCGCCAAAGCTGATCCGAGATCTATCTATCTATTTTGTGTATTGGGGTTTGTGTCACTTTGTACTATACATGCGCATGCATAAGGCCGCCACAAATACATAGTATGCTCTCCTGCCGCACCGTCAATAAATCAGTCCGTCTCCCTGCAGGCGGCAAGAGCCCCAAAAACCCTGTGCGCCATAATTGCGATTGCCTGTGTATTAGCTTTTCCAACTCGAGGGCACCTTCGGGACGACATCCGTCCACAAGTCGAGTCTCCCATGCTCCCACTCTTCCACGTATGATAGGCCCGCAGAGGCACGCCGACCCTCCTCTGTCTTTAGCCGTTTTTCAGCGTCGCACCAGAACAGGACCCATTCGCCCATCCGCAGGTGGCCCGAACTGCGCTCAAAGTACCACTTGTTGACCGGATTGTTGGCGCGGCTGCGCCAGACGAGGTCCTGCCCCTCACCGCGGCCCTCCTTTCCGCCGTTTGGATTGACCGAGAAGGGCAAGCCGAGGCCGTACGTCTCGTCGTGTAGGGCGACCCAGAGAAAGTCGACCGTGCCGTCTCCCTGGTGGCTCGGGAGGACGGCAAACTTGTCGAGGTAGACGATTGGGGGAGCCGAGGGGTCTGCGCCGGACGATTCCTTCGTGACGACAGCAGCGCCAGCATAGTCGCCTGCGACGATGACAAAGTCGAGGTTCTTTTCCAAGCGGGTATAGAAGGCATCACTATTGAGCACTCGGCCGAACGATTGCTCCAAGAGTCGGGTCAACTTTGTTTTGTCGATATTTGCGTGATCTCGAATAACCTCCACATTGAGGCCACGCCGCAATAAAGTAGGCGTGTTGGACGTAAGGCTCCTATCTCCCTGGAGCAATGCGTGGGGAAGACTGGAGCTTACGGCTGGCTTGTTTGTGATCAAGTTGCCGATCAGTGAGCTAGGCGCCCGGTGATTTACCATTATCGCCGAGGAAGTGGCTGGCATATAAGCAAGACATGTATGTGCCAGGGCGAGATTCGAAAGGGCAGTCGGATGGGTAGTCTTCCATGAGGACTGGAAGGTGTCCTGGATGAACTTGTACTCCGACTCCAAATTGACAAGGAGATGAGGAAAGCCAGACCGGGCATAAGAAGGAACGCCACCTTCCCTGCTGATAATCATCAGTCGCATTGGCGTCAGGTCAACATCAATTGTGATCTCCGGACGTGCAATTTCGGGGGTTTTATGGCCGCGGTCAAGCTCGGCGGCTTGCACCATGCCCCGGGCTAGAGCGGCAATCACGTCGTTGGCGTCTATCCTGGCAGAGCGGCAGAATGAATCCAGAGCTAAAGGAGAAAGGACCGGAATCTCCCCAGCGCGCAGTGCGGAGCGTATGGGGGCAAGATCAGAAGGGAACGTGTGTGCCTCAGGGATGGGCGCCCGCGAGCTGCCGGCAGTGGGATCTTCACCGGGCATAGGACCAAGGCGAACGACAGCGCCTAGAACAGGACGTGTTTTGGCCCCTTGCCTCTCAAGGGCTTCTACGACGCGCGTAGTCTCCTCCAATATGGCCTTGCGTTCACCCTCGTCTCCGCGGTGCACCTGATCCTGCTCGACGATAATGACGCTGACAAGACCGAGCTTTTGAAGGTTGACCATGCCGCGGGCGATGCTTTCCAATTGGCGATCCGTAAACGGGCCTTGTATCTTGACAAGGGCGGTTCTGTGATATACGGGGTCAAGAATGGACGTCACGATAGGACTAGGCTTGGGCTCATCCACGGTGGGCTGCACATCACGAGCGACCTGATGGTCCGGACGTATAGGATGGGGAGGGAGTACTGGGACTGGAACAGGGCGAGGTTGAGCGCCAAAAGAAGCCAGATATGACTTTGCATCCCTTGCAGAGGGGTTTGAGCGAAGAATGGACACAATGAAGTCCTATCCCCATGCGGATCAGTAAAATTTCACAAAGTCGGCGTAAGGTAGCACAACGAACATTGTTAGGCGAGGAGTCGATGTCATCTGAACGTTCTGGTTCGTAGTAGCGGAAGCCTCTTACTGTCTGATAGTGGCGAAAGTAGGAACGTGAGACTGCGAGCGACGTTGGAAAGAAATTGGGCGTAATACTGACAGCATAAAAGGCACTAAACGACTGGGCTGAACGTGATTTGGCAGCAGCGGAGATCAACTTGCGTGAGGCGGGTTTGAACATGCGGGGCAAGATGGGGGAAAAAACTGGAGGGATGAGTATGAGTATTTATACAAGGATGTGGCATGGATAGATGGTTTCGACTCGGAATTATCTTATCTCAGGCTTACACTTGGCAGTACTCGATGCGGTCATTGGAGTTATGCTATTTAGTGGCTCAATCACAGGGTATAGGGTGTATCTCTATCATCGTGTTTGTCCATTACTGGTCCCTTCACACCGCCTTCCTCCTACACTGCGAGAGGCAGTACACCCCTCCGCGAGAAGAATCTGAAGAACCCACTCGCACAAATGCCGTGAATTGGTCATCCTTTCCATTCCCAGCGACTCTCAGATTGTGAGCAGATGAATCGAGGCATTGTCAGTGATAGGGTCGGTCTACAAACCCAACGGCATTAGTCGCGCGGCCATAAAGACGCAATCTTTCCTATGACCAACCTCGAGTGCTACGATACCATCTTCGCTGATCATGAAATGTACGCCAGACTCGGACGGGGTCCGGATGCCTGGCGGAAGGGGTACACACTTCACAATCGAACGCGAGGGACCCCCCCAATGTAACACCCGCTGAAGTGCGTTGCTCTCCTCACGCTCCTCTTTGGTTGCCCTCATATACCGCCGGGGGCAAAGGTCACGAACGGCCATTACTGGCCTGTCGTCGAGAAGTTTAATTCTTGGGAAGACATAACGCATTCCAAACACGAAACACGGCCACACAGTCCATCTACCGTGATTGGGAACGTATTCATTGCAGCATCGCGGGCCCCATGATTCCCACTCGATGTCACGTCCTTCTCCCTCTATGGGAGTGTCTTTGACATGTTCGAGAAGAGTACTAGCGGGCATCAGGAAGGTCTCGCCACGGAAACTTGCCCAATTATGTTGTCGATGCAATGCAACTATCTGGTCATCACCGGCAATTTGGAATGGTACCTGCAGTCTGGGACTTGGTGACCATTCTGGTGACGGATCTGATGTTAGATGGATAATCGAGTGGCTCCAGTATGATCGGAATAAGAAACATAGAAGATGGTCATCTGCGTGGTCCTTGTTGCGAACCAGTCTCTGGTCGAGGCTGTAGAGTAGCAGTGCAGGTTGCCGATACACCAGGTGAGGTGGTTTCAACGTGGATACCAGGACAAATTTGTGGCCAAGAAAGGTGAAAGAAAGCATATCAGCTGATGGTATTACCTGAGAAAGTAAATCGATAGTCAGCAAGTCGGTGAGCGGAGCACAACGGGTTGTGCCTAGCGATGCTCACCAGACACCTGGCACCCGTTTTCCAATTCCAGACAACCAACTCGTTTTCATCTTCGTGGGACGCGAACAAGATCCCAACGTAGTCCCCACTCACCCTGATGGAATACGCCCACATGTGTGCATCTTCAAGCGCTATCCGGGTATATTCTAGTGTTGCTATATTTCTGGCCAACGGGTGCTTTTCACCGGTTGATAGCGTGTGCAACCCGATTTGACAGCGTTGGGGATGGCTTAACGAACAGTAGCCATAAGTCAGGTTGCCCCCCCCCAAAGTCAGCTAGACGTACCGTATCTCGATCGTCACGAGTAGATCCTGAGATGGGTCCATACCAAAGTCTCGTAGGGTGAAGTCAAATTCGAGCGTCCACTGACGCATAGAAATGCCGCGTAGACGAGATGGCAGTTGAACACAGTTGATCCCATTATCTCCTCTACCGTGTGCCCAAACATTGCCATAGAGTTCCCAGATACCTCCAGGTAAGGGAATAGATGTGTGTTCGCTCCAATCTACGTTTTTCCAGGAGGCCTCGTAACTTCTGAGTAAATTTAGGCGTTCGAGTGAGCTCAGTTGTCCAGGCGGACCATCTACCATTCCGGATGCATAGAGTGCGATGCGATACTGGAGAGTGGTCGTCTCATCGATCAGGGATTTAAACAGGCGACTTGTCTACAATTAGTCAGAAAGAAGGGGGGAGGAGAGGTATTGTAAAACGTTACTCTTCTACAATTGACAAGAGATAGTGGATCGAGCGCCTCCAATACTTGGATGGTTAGCTCTATCGGGAGTGCTTGCCAGGGCATGACTCGAGTCGACCGAAGTAGTAGAGCGGCGGCGGCGGCGGGACTAGGCTATAAGTGATCGGGGTCACGTTTCTCCTCTAAGCCTAGGCCGACATCGACACCGCAGGACAGGACAAGACAGACGGACACAGACGCAGTGACACACCCAACACACGACAAGGCACACCCGATTCTCCTTTTCTCCTTTTCAATCACCCTAGCATGGCATCGAATGGAAAGGTCAAGATACCCACCAAGGTTGCACTTCCCACCCCATAACCTCCTCGTCTTGGCTGATTTTGGCCTTCTTCTCAAGTTCTATCAAGAAGATATTGTACAACGCAATAATTCTCGCTCTTACGGTATTGTTTTGGTGTGCACCGCTTTCTCTTCCCCACAAAAACCCCCTTCCCCTTGGCTTATCTCTACTATCTTACAGAGATGCTGGCACGACTCGGATGACGCAGCACCACCGCAAGACCAGCATGACCCACTGATGAGACCACTTGAGAGGGGAGAAGTCGGCGTGTCCTTCTTTCCCAGTGGCACCCGCGAAATTTTGCCAGAGTCGGAATTTACTCTTGTAGATCGCATGTTTCAGCCCGGAGATTTGTGCAAGAGGAGTATTGACGATGTGCGCTCCGGAGTGATTACTAGTGTCGACGTCAAGGGCCGTCTCGAACACGCGATTAGTGGTGAACCCGTTCCCGATTGGAAAAGTATGAACGACATTGAGACGCCCGCCGACGTTGATATTGGCGACTATGTGGCTCATGACAATTGGATCGGCCAGGTGCGCCCCCTTCTTAGTACCGATGCTTGCACCCCGCTCATGCTTCATCAGGTGGTCGAGGTAAGGATCGCTCGCTTACGCTGTGGGTTACTGTCACCCTGATCTATACAAGCTCTTCGATGAAGCTGTCGTCGATGTTTCCAATGGACGGCTAGTACGACTGCCAGAGTTGAGCTCTCGTTTGACCGTTGGAGAGAAGGGCAGCGTCAGTAGTCTTTATTGCTAAATCCCTGATGTGTTTGTCACGTCCGTTTTAGGATATTATCCCACCACCTGCGAGCGTTGGCAACTTGTTTGAGCTCTTCTCACGACCACTCCGAAGTGGACATGCGGATACAGTCGTGGACGTGAAACACAGCGTTCTGGCTATCTCATGGCTGGCTATCAATCAATCGGTGAGCTTCACTGTCCTCCCATTTCCTCGCCATGTTTCTCAAGTTAATACAGCTGCAGGCTGACGTTGCGCAAAGCATTTCACGCCCAGATCGGTTTTGGTCTGGAGAAGACCTTGCCAAGCTCAAGTTAGTGCGCAGTAGAGCAGAATGGATGATGCGTGTTGGGGATAAGGTCATTCTGAAAGATGCCTCAAGTCTTCCCTTCACTCGACATGGTAAGGAGGGAGAGCCGTATGGAGTGGTCGAAGTTCGCGTTTATGTTGTGCGGGAGACGCAGACCACGGTGGATGTCCTTTGGCAGGACGGTTCAAAAGAAACTGTACTCACGACCAAGCTGATTCCCTATTTGAATCCTGACGAATATGACTGCTGGTGAGTGAATGGACCCATTCATTTACACGTCTGAGCTGACATGTCACTTGGTGAGGCCCGGCGATCACGTTCTTTGGAAAGGCGAAGATGAGAAACGTGTAGCTGTGGTACAGAGTGTTAACGCGGCGGACAGGACGGCCACCATCCGATTCAGTGATACTGGCGACATCGAACTAGCTTCCGTGCTTGAGCTCGACCCTCATGGAACGAATGATTGGTCAGCAGTGGCCCCTACTACATTCGATGGCCTAGGTGTCCGACGGGGTGATTTTGTCTTCATCCACCGCGAAGGTACTACCAATGGCTTGGAGAAGCCAAAGGTACCCCGGATAGGCGAGGTGGAGCCTTGGGTACGGGAGGCACCTATAGTCCACGCCGATGGTCACTATGGTGGATGGCGCAAGACGATGGCGGAGATCGGCATGGATATCGCTCACCGGCGCGAGCCAGATCACATTGTCGAGGGTAAAATTCGTAAGCCTGGTCCAGATGACACGTCGTTGAATTGGTTCGGGGAAGTTTCTGATGTTTGTACCAAATTCATCTCATTGAAAAGCCGTCAAGCTGACTGACAAACTATAGCTAGGATTGGACGGCAGCGTGGAAGTTACTTTGCCAAACAGCACGGTAGCGAAGTATCCTCTGGAACGCCTCACACGACTATACGATACCTTAGAACAACTAGAGGACCTTTGGGGCGAAGGTTCCGCCCAAGGCGACTTGGAGAACGACCACATTCACAATCATGGCACCGAGGTCTGGGCAATGGACGAAGACGGGATCTGGCACACGCAACCCAACGGCGATGACAATGATGAATGGGAAGAAACCGACGAGGAAGATAGCTATGTGATGGAAGTTGAGGGCGATACGCAGATGGAAGATATTCAGGCTCCGGACAACGAGGTCCACACAAGTTGGTGGGACCACATTGTTCCGACCATGGCAGCAGCGCCCGCAGATCAACAGGATACGGCGTCGGTTTCTCAGGTGCCATCATCTACTTTACGATCATCCTCCCCAGACGTGCCCAGAGATGCTATTGAGAAGGAGGATGTATTAGTTGACGGGACTGGCGTGAACGGGGGTGATGAAGATGATGACAGAGAGTCCCATTGCCACTGGAAGAGGTTCGGGGTCCTTCCTGAAGCACCGCACGACCACGCATTCTACAATTCAACGCCATCACAACCCTCCCGCAACTTCCTAACAAGGTTACAAAAAGAATATCGTGCCTTGTCCACCAGTTTACCAGGTTTGTCGTTTATCCTTTTTGAGCCAGTTTGCTACTAAGGGGCC
This sequence comes from Russula sp. MG48, assembly GCA_003313725.1. NCBI lineage: Eukaryota > Fungi > Basidiomycota > Agaricomycetes > Russulales > Russulaceae > Russula > Russula sp. MG48. The sequence goes on along the minus strand of QLOS01000887.1, from coordinate 1,449 downwards.
GAGGTAGAATCCATCATCGTACGAGCCTACGAAGACAGGTCAGACCTACTCCGTTCCCTCATAATCGGCCCAGAAAATACACCCTATGAAGATGCACCATTTGTCATTGATTGGATGTTGGACTCGGACTTTCCGCAAAGTCCTCCTATAGCTCACTTCCTAAGCTGGACGAACGGGAACGGCCGTGGTGCGTGATCACGTGATTCACTCTTATCGCTGATGTATCATGTGATTCTCGCAGTCAACCCGTAAGGTGTCGTTCTCTTTTCGTAGAGCTTTGTATTCACTGCTACCTTACTCCTTCAGAAACTTATACGAAGAGGGAAAAGTCTGCTTGTCCATCCTTGGCACCTGGGCAGGCGACAGAAACGAATCGTGGAGTCCCGCGCGATCGTCGCTACTACAAGCTCTAGTTTCCATCCAGGGGCTCGTCCTGGTGAAAGAACCGTACGTACCTACCTGATCCGACCAGATACCCTTGTATGTTGACCCGATCGCGCGGGGACAATCCAAAGGTGGTTCTGCGAGCCGGCTTACGACAAGCTCCGCGGCACGGAGGAAGGTATCATCAACAGCCGCCTCTACAACGAAAAGGCGTACGTCCTCTCCCGCGGCTTCGTCCGCCGCGCGCTCGAGGTCCCGCTCGGCTCGCTCGAGTCGGAGATCGACTGGCTGTACCGCAAGCACGGCCGCCTCGCCAAAGTGCTCTGCGACGCCCGCGCGCTGGTCGAGAAGAGCCGCGGCGAAGCGCCGCAGCAGCAGGAGCCGCCCTCGTCCGCGGCGTCCGAGGGTGATGGTGATCGCGATAGCGATAGAGAGCTCGCCGTGCCCCGGCTGACCGCGGGCGGCATCATCACGCTCGAGCGAACATTGGCAAAGCTGGAAGCGCTGCAGCGGGTTTCTATTTCATAGCATCCGTGAGGGAGGG
>QLOS01000880.1:0-16404 GCA_003313725.1 Russula sp. MG48 | reverse complement strand
CAATTGTTTGTAACGACGTCATAGAGCCAAGGCAGGGATGGGTGCACGAGGCGGCAGTTGACACGTTGACAGCCGGGGAATTTGGATTACTCCGTTGGGGAAGTAACAAGGTACAGGAAGGCGCGCACGTCGGGTGCCGGAGTCTTGCATCTAAATAGCCGATGGACTGACGAAGGTCGAAGAAAAGAACTTCTTTGAGGGGCCGATTGTGACTATTGGGGTATGACAGCACGAGCCATTCCATGCTTCAACATGCAAACGCGAGCAAAGCGCTGCCGGCGGTAGGCGGGTCAATGGAAGTAGGCGACATCACTGGTGCATAGTGCCTTCCCATGGGCTCTCACGTCGACCTCGAATGGGGAACTGAGAGAAGGACTCCGAACTCACGCCTCGCAATTGTTTCCTTCTCGAATTTGGAATCAACTAGACCCCGAGACCAGATTCGCATAAGTGGACGCTACTTTGAATCATTGAAGAGACAATCTGCCAGTGCGACAGCATGTCCCCGCCGCTCGTACTGGTATAGATCTATAAGTGTTCCGTACCGCTCCTTCCGTACCGCTCCATGATGGCCCCAAAAATGCTCAACGCCGAGAATGGACTGGTGAGCTGGAAAAACGAAAAGGCCAGGTGGGAAGACAAGTAGGCGTTTGCTTGGAAGTCATGGGATATCTGATGGGAGATCTGCGCGCCTAAGGCCGAGAGAGAGATGGTCACAAGACGGACATGTGCGTCATTGCACTTGCACTGTTAACCGCGAGAATCACAAGCGGGTACCCGCCCAAAATACCACGTTACATGCACTTTCCCCATTTAAGCGCATTTTTGAGGGGAAATCTGGAGTCTGCCCCATGTTGTCCCGAACATTCCGATCTGCACCACGCGTCAAAAGGACGCGAACAACTTCGAGATGTCTCACAAGAAAATGTTCAAGGAGCGGAGGAAGGAAAGAAGATGGCGGAGCTTGGCAACGAACGCTCTCCCGGTCTATCCTTGTTGTTTTCAATGAACGCTATAGACCACAGAATGAGAACTGTGAGGTCGATGATACGCGACTGTTGTGACGACACCTCATAGACATACACAACTGACAGATTGTCAGATTTCCCCTCAAGTTCTCCAGAACAACAATTGGGACGTCGGTCCCAACTGCACGCACGTAAGGCTGAAAGACGCTACAGTATAATGCAGAACCACGGCATCCTGACGGAGTATGAAAAGGCTGTAGGGATCTCACATAGCAAAAGCTACAACATGTGAACTGCTCGGCGTCTGATCACCACGCCTGGTAACGTCGTTTTCTTTTTTGCTGTTCTACTCGTACCTGACCGTCGCGCTGTGTACGGAAGGCGGTAAAATTGTGACAGGACTGGTTCAATCGAACCGAGGCGGTGGCTGAACTCAGCTTGTTTTCCAACAGGCTAGGTCATGCTGGGTCTAACTCAATTCCCAAAGCTCATACCCCACGTACGAACGTTGCGGAATATATGCGGAAAGGAGGCGAAGTGGGACACACTCGGCGGACCCGCTCGTTGGAAACCGACACTATCTTTGCTTGCTACTCACGCATTTCTCTGAAAGTGAGACACTTCACGCTAGCAGATAAAACTGGTAGCGGCCCGAGGTTTGTCAGAGTAAAGGTGAGGGATAGTCCAGGAAAGTAGTCGTTCATGGCCTTCGGCATATGAGGAACATACTATTGGCGTAAGAAGACGAGCACGTGCACCATGAAGGAAGAAGGAAGAAATACTAGAAGAATGTGGAGCACTCATTGCTCGGCACATGAAACGTGGCATGTTTGACATACAGTTGCATTGGTCCTTGTCCCTGAGTGGAGGCAATCAGCCAAAAGCTAAAAGGACTAAGGGGGGGTGTCAGGTGGTCGCGTGTCCTATAGCGATAGCAGAGGAACAACCTGGCAGTAGAATGGATCACGGGTAGAGGTGGTTAGAACCATATTGGACGGGAGATTGTCGGAATTAGAATGACCCCGAAGGTCCCAAGCGCGCAGATGTTGTTTAGAGACGATGACAAAGCCTTTTACGACGTTGGTCTCATCACATAAGCTCCATTGTCCACAAGTCCGAATGTAATTTCATCTCATCTGTAGCTTGTTCATTTGTTAGCCTCAACTTGGAAGGTGGGAGTAATAAGCCAATCGCATCGAAGCATCGGGTGAGTTATCAACTCATTAAAAAGGATTGAAACGCATGGGGTCCGGACACGTTCGCGATATCTCCTCATTGTCGAACGTGTGCCAATAACATACAGTACGTTGATTCGATAAGGCGGTGATCTATGTTATGCCGGCCTTCACGCAACGCGGGTAACAGGCATTGGCGGATAACGAGTGCTACCTGGTTGGGCGGGGATGAGCAAGGTCGGAAAAGAGATAAATTGTGCATTGCTGGCATTCTGGCACGAAGCTGATGGTATGTTCGTTGCGGCGAGATATCGCTTGTTATCACACAGGCGGGGTAGGCCGATTAAGACGACGCGTCGCGTTATCAAAGTTGGCAAGGAGGGACACAGACAGCGAGGGCTGTGTCAGCATGAGCAACGCCACGGAGGCACGGAAGCGATGACAAGAGAATTGCCAGCAAGCAAACGTACCTCGGACCACCCATATTAAGCAACATCAGTTAGATTTCAAGGGGTAATTACTGATAAGGTTAAACCGGAAGATCTGTGCGAGAATTGAGAAGCAGAGACGCCGCGGCCTGAGGTTTACGGGAAGGCACTGACACCACTGATATCGCCCCAGGAAGGGGGGGGCAATACCGGATACCTTCAAATTGCTCTGCGGGATGAATGGCCATAGCGATAGCGCTGTGAGGACTATCGAGATCAGAAGAGGTAGGTTGGAGGAGGTTCATATAGAGAAGCGGACTGCTGTTGACAGACGATAACCGAGAAGGTGAATGGGGAGGTAGTTCGGTAGGTTGATAAGTTTGGGGTTTTGCCATGGCAGATTGCGCGATTGGTGTTCGAGTTGAAAAAAGGCAAGTATGGGAGATAAAGAAGTTCTTCGATTTGTGTGGCTCCAAGCAATTACGAGTTATGAGGTTTGTGGATAAGATAGACGTAAGGGGCATGAAATAAAGCACAGTCAAGGCTGGTGTGTTTGGGACAAGGCCCGAGGCCGCGCTTGGGGGAATTGGAGGGGGAAAACGAGAGGGCAAACCGGGTCGGCTGGGAGACCAAAAAGAAGCGGGAAAAGCCATCTTGCATTTCGATCTTGGGCGGTGCAAAGTGATCTAGATCTACAATAGGTGCTTTAATTGATTGATTGAGGACGTTACAAAATTTCTACTTCTGGAAGTCCAAAAGAGTACAGGGCCTGCAAGGGGATAGAAACGGAGGCGGGTTAAATGTGTCGAGAAAGGAAAGGCAAGTCGTATTCGGGAGAGAAAAAGAAGGGGAAACGTAATGGGCCTGGGAGTGGAGCGGAAGCAGGTATGGGTGATGTGAGATTCGTCGGGGGCCAGACCAGGCCCCATTTTATTTTTCAGGCGCGCGTGAGGTGGGGAAGAGAGCGCAAGAGTGGAGTTTGGACAAACTCAAACTCGAAATAGGTTTATAGGGAGAGTGTGGGGATGATTAGGGAGAGGAAGAAGAGAGAGGAAGAGGTTGTTTGAGTAGGCAGGAGGGGTAGGTAGAGTGGGGGGAAAGAGTGCCAGCGAGGTAAAGAGTGGTGACGTCAAAGCACATGATCTATGTTTGTCGTTTGTTTGGAATTTTTTGGAGAGAGATCTGCATTGCCCTGTCTCTTCCGAGGAACCACAGCCTGGCCATGGGACGTGGTCACGAACACGGGACTCTTACCTGAGATATGATATGATAACTCGCTTCATCCTTTCTTTCTTTCTTTCTTACCAATGTCCCTCATCCGCCACCTTTGATTCTGAATGCCCTACGTTTCTTCTCGCTCCCCAGTCTCTTTCTCTAACGACCGTGGCCCTGGTCCTTTTGTCCCCCTCAACTCCCTCCCCAAAACTTCATCCTCGAAAAAAAGATCCCTCTTCCACATCCCAAATGATGACGACCAAGAGCAGCAAGATCCCTCTCCCCCTCCTTCTCCCCCCCGTACTTCCTTAGATCCACCTCCTCACCACCTCGTAGATCCCCCTTCTGTACCTTTTCCTACCACCTCCCCTACTTCCCCAGTTCTGGTCACTACATCCAATCTGCCTATCCAGCGGACTCCATCTTCTACCAGTATAATCCTCTCCAATGGCAGACCTCTCAAACCATCCCTCAAGTCAGCTTCTTCCTCTTCTATCGCCGATGACATGGCAACCTCTGCAGCCCGTCATGCCCGTGCGCAGTCCATGCCATCTACTCCAGCCCACGGCTCCAAAAATGTTCATTTCAAGGAAAAAGATGACGGTCTAGAATCCGTTCGTATCTTCCGCCGAACGGGAAAGCCGGTCTCAGTTTCAAAACCCACTTCCGACACTGAAACGGAGACTGAACCCGAACCTTCCGCTTATCCATTCCCGCGTGGCTCTTCCAACAATTTTGGTTCTTCCGGGTCTTCACTATCAGAAATTGCCAATTGCTCACCCGTCCCAGCTCTTAATCCTTCCCCTTACGCAAACGTGCACCTGGAATCGGTCACTCTTCCTCCGGCACGGCCCCCCATCCTGCGCGGTACTGTTCTTGTTCGTAATATCGCGTTCGAAAAGCACGTGGGTGTGCGGTTCACTCTCGATGACTGGACGACCGTGTCAGAGGTCCTGGCGGCGTACGCTGGCCCTGTCGCCCCATCAGAGACACTAGCCGGGACCAACCAAGGCAAGACTGTAGGCGACCTCATCGGCTCATTAGCGACGTCCGGCTGGGATCGTTTCAATTTCGCCGTCAAGCTTGAAGATTACGAAACATATCTCTGGCAGCGTACTCTCTACCTCGTCATACGTTTTTCAGCACCCGGTACCGGCGAGTGGTGGGACAACAATTCTGGTGAAAATTATCAAATTACCTTCCGTGCTCACTCTGGCCCGGCACAACCGGAACGCAGGCGAGGCGTGAGTGTCCCTTCTACAGCACCTTTCCTCTTGAGCAGTGGTCCATCCTCGCCTCTCACTTCACGTGTCTCCGTTCACGACGAACCACGGCCAACTTTTTGCCCCCCACTGCGACCACCAATCATTCCGCGCTCTGCGTCTTTGCCAATCACAACGTCAACCACCGTAGGCTTTCGCCTCAATCTTCGACATTATGCTGCCCCCACACCGCCTCCACGTAGCCCAACATCACATGATGCACCTCGTCCACAGCCTCCTTCGGAGACGTCACCTGTCGTACTAGGTGGACAACCCGCCACTCTTACGCCTCCTGACACACCCACCCCACCAAAGAAAGATTTAGTTCCGGATAAAGATGAAGTTGACGAGGGCTTCGCCACGGGCTCTGAGGACGGGGACAGCGCTGAGACCCGTGCGAGCCCACGCCCTCAGCTTTCTTTGCAGATTGCACCACCCACTCCCGTAACCGTACGACGGGTGTCGCCTGTAAGCCCAATTCCCTCTCCACCACCGAGACAGCAGGGCCCATTTTCCCCTTCCCCTATACGCGAGCCGTTTTCGCCGAGATCTGCAGCGGGTCCAGGCGACTCGACTTACGCAACATTGATCCGTGAATGGTGCTTCGCCCAAGGCCCAGATGCCTTTGGGACGGGTGCGACTATTGGTGCCCAGAGCGCTGTGCCGTGGGTCGGCAGTATAAGCTGATAAATGGAAACACCACCCGATAGGCGTGTACTTACACTCCTGTTCTCTCCTATCTTCAGGGCTGATGGAGTTTTGTTTGCAGGTACCGTATCAACTCGATGATGATTCGAGATGCTGTTTATGACTATCCACTATCGCGGTTGGCTGTCGTTGCATTTAAAAACGACACAGGTCTTTCCGCTTTGCGTCCTTTCTTTCTCTTACATCGTTTTCGACGGTTTGCGACAGTTCGTGTACGAGCGTGCAACATCATGTACCGGCACCGGACCTATTTCCCAATCCCCTCCCCATTTCCATCTGTCTCGATCTTGCAATAATCTTCCTACCCCCCTTCCCCTATGCACTTATTTACACCTCTACGTGGATTATCTATACACGTCCACGTGTGCATCGCACCATCTCGTCTCTTACATCATAGACATCTGATCGTCAGTCTCGTCTTCGATCTCACCTTCTCTTACACGCCTCACTGATCGGCCCCAAGTTCTTCCCACCCTCTCTTCCTCTCATTGTTCATTGTGTTCATTGTGTAACATAGCTAACCGAGAAATGGATTACATCGTATCCCATCAGTGGTGTTTTGTGGCTAGATCTTTACACTTTACCAGATCAGTACAGTAGGATGTGAGGAATGGAAGGTGCCAGTTAAAGTCAAAAGAATGACAGGTGGCAATCACGAATATGGGCAACACTTTTACAACTACTGTACAGTATTTTCAGATCATTAGCCTGCTTTTGCGATCGCGATCATGGGAGCCAGACAAACAAATAATATTACTAAATTGGGTTGTACAGCTGGCCGGCGGCAGCCTACGGTTGTCAGCGGAGCGGCAGGGCATTGTAGAACGTTGGGCTCCATTTATTCACGAACACATTTGCGATCGCAAAAACGGTTTACAGCGACATGCAAAACGGGAGTTTTTCTCTCGTGCGCCCTTGATTATATAATTACCCATATTGGGTAGAATTGAGCCCCGTGGTCGGTACAGTGGAGCAGCGCCTGGAAAGGCAGTGCGCATAGAAGACATACTGTATATAAAAACTTGACTGCCTAGACTGCTGTACAGTACATCAAACACAATGGCCAACTTCTGCTATATATGAGAGGAGTGGGGGACATGTTGCGTCATTATCGCCGTCATGGTTTGTTTTACCGCGTTATCATGACTCATTTTCTTCAACGTCTCACAACATTAGAGTGCGCCCGCCAAGTCAGAACGAGCACGCATGGTTACTAAACTGGGTTGTTTTACTGTAAACAAAGGCGCACAAGAGAATCTCCCGTTTTGCATGTCGCTGTAACGATTTGAAAATAGCTGTAAGCTAGTGCAGATCTTCGCAGACCACGCGGCCGTGGGGTGATGCTACTGTATTTGCCGTGAAATATATGCGCTCGAATGCAGGCATGTCCCTCGGCGCTAACGAGTAGATTTTCCCGAGGGGATGCAATACAATAGATATACAAAACAAGCCGTCATACCCGCTACCTGCATCACCGTCTGTGATTGCATCAACCGAAGGTCTGACTTGAACGCGCGCTACGTTTGACCTTTGACAGGCGCCACTCGTCCGGTTTCTCGTACTGTATAGTAGGACGCCAAAGGTCAGGATCGAGCAATTAAAAAAGGGAATGATAATGCAACGCACCTTGTTGAACAGCGGCTCGATCTTCTCTTGGCGCTTGCGCTTGCTAATCTTGTTCGCGTCGGCAACCTGGAAGAACTGCGGGGCGACTTCGACGAGCCACTTTGGCTCGATCGCGAGCACGTTGTGGCAGTACTCGCGCGTGGTGAGGATCAGCTCGTGATAGATGCACCACTCGGGCGCGCGGTTGAACAGCGCGCTGGACGGGTGTATGTACACCGGCGTGCCCTCGACGAGCGTCTTGTACCCCTCCTGCGGGTCCTTCTTCGCCGCGTGCCGGAAGAAGCCCGAGCAGATCGCCCGCCGCACCCGGTTGTAGTCCCGCCCCGCGCTGATGATGTCGTGCTTGTACCGGTCCATGATCCCGAGCAGCTGCTTGCGCACGTCCTGCGCCCGTCGCATGCTCCGCGCCTGTATGAAGTTCTCGTAGCACCACGGGTTCGAAAAGTTGCTCCCCTTCCACCCGTTGTACACCGCGAGCAGCGTCAGGTGGTCCCCCTCTGGCTGGTGGAACTTGGCCTTTTTGGAGTCCGCCTGCGCTTGCTTTTCTTTTGGCCGGTAAAAGACGCTCTGCACGGAGAGCATGGCCACTATACTCAGGATCTCCTCCGAGCATCCAAGTTCGACTGATGCGATCAGCATCTTCGCCAACGGCGGTTCCATGGGAAAATCGGCCATCTTGCGGCCAAGGCGAGTGAGTAAACCTTCATCGTCTAGTGCGGAGAGCGCATAAAGCGCTTCCAAAGCGGTTAGCATCGTTTGTGCAGGGGGAGGGTCCATAAAGTCGAAGCTCAGAAGATCGTTGATGCCCATGGCCTTGAGCATCAGGATTGTATGCGCCAGGTTGGTGCGCTGGATGTCGGGGATAGAATTCGGCAGCATTTCATTGCGGTACGCTGCTTCTGTGTACAAGCGGTAGCATTTTCCAGGCCCTGTACGACCGGCGCGACCCGAACGCTGTCGTGCTTGCGCCTGCGAGATGGGCATCACCACCAGTGAGTCCATGCCGAGGCGTGGATCGTACGCGTTCTGCTTCGCGAAGCCCGGATCGATGACATAGTAAATTCCAGGGATTGTTAAACTTGTCTCCGCGACGTTTGTTGCAATCACGACTTTACGGGCGCCTGGTGGAGTAGGTTCGAAGACGCGTGACTGCACCTCCGAAGGAAGCGCGGAATAAATTGGCAGAATGATGAGCTCCGGCACTTTGGGGCCCAGCGCTTTCATGCGTTCGAATAGAATCTCGCACGCTGTGTCAATTTCTTCTTGACCCGTTAGGAAAAGCAGGATATCGCCTGGTGGCTCGGATAGGTGAATTTGCATGACTGTGATGAGCGATGCATCAAGGTAATCTGTCTCCGGTTCCTTGGTGTAAAGCACCTCCACTGGGTAGGTACGACCGGGAATAGTGAAGATGGGACAGCCGAAGAAGTACTTGGAGAACTTTTCGGCGTCGAGAGTGGCCGATGTCACGATTAGCTTAAGGTCAGACCGTCGCTTGATGGCCTCTACGGTGCTCATTAGCTTGATTTATCAAATCGGATCTCACAAAAACGTACTTTTCAACAGACCAAACAAAACATCGGTAGCAATTGTCCGCTCGTGCGCTTCGTCCAGCATGACGACCGAATATTGGCTGACATCCGGATCGATGAGACATTCTCGTTGGAGCATGCCGTCTGTCATGTACTTAATCCTAGTTTCTGGACTCGTACAATCTTCGAAACGTATTGTGTAGCCGACCTCCTGACCGAGACGGCAGCCGACTTCTTCAGCAACACGTTTTGCGACGGACATGGCAGCGACACGACGAGGTTGTGTGCAGCCTATTCTACCTTGGTCTGCGAACCCATCCTCGGCAAGATACTGTGTCATTTGAGTTGTCTTTCCAGATCCAGTGTCTCCAACAACAATAAGGACTTGGTGCTATTTCCGATAATACTTAGTAACTGGGTACAAAAGAATCGGGGTTGGACATACATCTCGAATGGCTTGCAACAGTGGCTCGCGCAACTTGTATATTGGCAACGATTTGCGTTGATCCTGAATACTGAGACTCGTGATCTCTCCGAATGTGGTCGCCTTGTTGAATGTTGAAGTTCTCCAGCCACCTTCCGACTCGTGAGACTTTTGCCCGCGAAGATGACTTCTCAAGTCCTGCGCAAATATTTTGTCTGTATCCTTCGACATGGGATCCTGCCAAGGCGCGCCAAAGTCCCGCGCTTCGGAATCAGCCTTCTCATTCGCCTCCTGTTGCCTCAACTCGCGCCGCTCTTTTGCAAAGGCCGCTCCAGCCACAGCAGCACGATTGAGTGACCCATCAGGTGCTTTCACAATTTTGACAGGACTAAGGTCAAGTGTCCGTTTAGTTTGGCCGCGGAGGAACGCCGGTTCTTCCTCTCGGACCTCCACATCCAATTCCTCTTCTACCTCAGCCCGCGCCATTGGATTACTGAAGTCTTCGTCAAGGTCAGGGTACTCAGATGCGTCAATAGCGCCTGAAGATATGAGTTGCTTGATTTCCCAACGCTCCGGCGACGTTAATCGCTTCGCAGACCGCACTGGTCCACTATCCTTGACGCCGAGAGGGAGTGCATTGGTTCCCGTAGAAGCACGAGTTGCGCGCTGTCGCTCTTCTTCGAGGAGTTCAGCTTCCGACTTAATGCGAAGATGGGGGGTGAGGTCGCGGCCATTGACCTGATCAACGTCCTTCATCGACAGACCAATGCGGCTTCCAGCCACGCTCATTACTTTGACCTTAACTGGTTGACCTCTGCTGAGCAGGTCTGCCGCCGAGTTGGCGCGGGCACCGACCTGAATATTGGAGATATGCACCAAGCCTAAAGAAGGAATTGAGAGAGAAAAAAAAAAAAAAAGAGGATCCGGCTAATGAGACATACCTTCCACCCTTCCCGCAACACCCTCTAGCTGAACAAACGCACCAAACTCTTTGAGTCCCTGTACCCGTCCTTCGTATATCTTGAACAGTACGGGTCTCTCATCTAATTTCCCTCTACCACGGCCAGCGCTTCCTCTGTCATAACTACGTCCTCGTGGTGGACTGACGCTTCGCCGCCGGGGAGGTGATACTGACGTCCGCCGACGTTTGGGGGGTGGTGAGGGATCCCGGTCAGGTTTTGGCCGAGAGGTCTTGGCCGAAGACTCGAATTGAGCCATCATATCGTCGACCTCTTTCATTAGCACATCCTTCGGTATGCTTGACTGCTGCTCCTGATCAGCCAGAGCGAGGCCAGGGAACATACGCTTCTGTTTCTCTCGTTCACCCAGTGCGTCATCGCCATTGGCCTTGGCCTTGCCATTTGCCTTCGCAAAGTTCTTCTTCCTATGCTTTGGATGAAGCGTCAAGACGAGGCGATCTATATTCTCGACGAAGGATTCCGGAAAGTCTGCACCAACTTCCTTGAGTTTGGCTTTGAAGTCTGCCAGTGTTTTGGACTTGTCATGTAAGTCAATGACAAACTCTGCAAGAGTTTTATCATTCAGCCCGGTATGGTTGTCTATCTCCTGTGTAATTTTGGCGACGAGGGAGAGGAACTCGAGATTATAGAGATCATCGTGGGTCATGGTAAGTCGGGGTCAAGTTGAGAGGTGCTGCTGACTAATACTAACAGGTCCAGCTGGTCCGGATGTGTGCACGGGACACTGGCACCCACTCGCCAATACCGTGCCACCATGTATCCTCAAGCCTCAATCTTCAAGTCCTACCGGTCGCATTCAATTTGCTGCGCCAGGAAGTAGAGACAGTGAGTAGTCAATTGTCTCTGCCTCCACACAGGTCCCTGGGTCGCGCGCCGCCTCGCTGTATTTCCTTGTCCCCTCTCCCTTGTCTTCAGATGCTGCTGATGACAACCATGGCCGGTGTGGCACTGGCCACAACGATGAGCACAAGACCACAGCCCCCACCCCAAGATCGCGACGCGACGACGGCCACGACGACCACAGCCGCCGCGGCCGCGGCAACAACAACGATCACCATACCGCGACCACTACAGCCATGGCCACCCCATGTATGGCAATCCCCAACAACAGCCACCATGGCTATTACGACTGTGACGATCATGGCCATGACAACAAAACCGGACTTTACAGCCTCTTAGCGTTGCGTACCGTTTGGTTAGTTTTTTTGTTCTAATCTGCTCATTATGCTACGGTTTTCTTTTGCTTCCGCGCATTTCATAGTCTCATTGGTCTGTGATGAAGGTAGGGTACACCGTATATACTACTTAGAAAAAAGGGCTTAACTGGTCAGCAAAAATATATCCTGTTCCCAAAAGATTCCCTCCGCGTGCAGCGTGCAGAGTCGAGTGTGCATAATTCGACCTTGTCTTCGTCTCGTCCTTGCTTTGTTCGCTCTCGCCAGCAGTGTGCGTTTGCTCATCCTTCTCGTACTGCCCCCTGGCAGTTCTCAGCGCCTTTTATCCTCTATCTACTACAACCATTTATAATACGATTCTTTTCTTATCGTACCTCGGTGTTTTCCCCAAATGTTGTCAGTAGCCGCCCATATTTCATCCAATTCCGCGTTATGTTCCGTCATTCAACTTCATACAGGCGTTGTGAGCGCCTCAGCAAGACCATTTGACGAATCGACTGGTGGCATGCCCCATGACACTTGCTGACCTAATGCCAAACATCAAATAAAAATGCGAACGCGCAGTGCGGCTGTACTAGTACTCTAGCCTAGTACAATTAATGCCACCCAGAAAGGGAGTTGTCAAGTCAGGCAATGCCGGAAATTCATCCAAATCTTCAAAGGAAGCGGTAGATGTCTCCAAGGACGATGGAAAGCCTCCGCCTTTGTTTCCTCCTGGCTCAAAATACCCACTAAATTTATTACAAGAAAGGTTTGTGCGTCCGCCTATGTTACGCAGTGACTTTGGGTGCGGAGCGGTAACATGTAAATAGGTGCACAAAGAGTGGTTGGGAGAAACCTATTGTTGACACCGTTTAGTGTCTCGACCTGTGTCCTCCGTGTATAATATATTCACGCATTTTCCAGCCAAAGCGAGGCGAAGGCTGGGCCTTTGTTGTCGCCTTGACGAAGATCGTTCGGACCAAGAACGGCCAAGAGCATCAAGTCGTGCGTATGGAGCCCCATCCTCCGTACATATGCAAATCTGCCCTGGAAGCCCGACATTGGGGTGCCACGTATGCCCTTTATCGCGTTCGTTTTGCGTCCAGCTCGTCGACATCGTGGGACCAACCGCATTTTTCTGCCAGTTTTGTAATGGCATCCAGCTCAATCTTGTTCTTCCGCCTGGTCCTCGTGAGTACTGGGCCGAGTTGGCAGCTGAACATAAGAAAGCGCCATCGCACCAGAGCTGGATGTATGACGCCGATCCATTTGCGGCGCGCAAATCTGTGGCGGATCGTCAGGAGAGAGCGGCCAAGAAGAAAGAAGAGGCCCAGCAAGCTGCCAGGGCTCCTGCTCCTGAACCAGAGCTAGATCGACGCGGTGACTTTCCTGAGGTCAAATTGTCCACAGAACTACGTGAACAGGTCGAGAACACCATAAAAATGGTCTTCATACTCAGTTACACTATGTTTATTCGTCCACTTACTCTTACGACAGGCGATTGCAAATAGTCCGGAGGTTGAAGACACACCGACCCCAACTATTACTGAGGACAATGCCTCGGTCATCCTCCAACAGCTAGAGGACCTTGGCTTCAGGAAAACTCAAGCGCGTGATGCGGTTGCGTTCCTCTCGAAACCCTCTGCTCTCGCCTCCAATTTTCTGTGCGCAGCTTCTCCGCTGGAGGCATGTATCGAATATCTCGTTCTTCACGTACCAGAAGTCGACTTGCCTCCGCGTTTCCTCCCCGAAAATAATAGTTCAAACCCATTCATAACGAGTATACACGGAGGTCAAGCAGACATTAAGAAACGCTGGGTTGAGGAGCGCGCCATCAAGCAGGCAGGATGGCCTGCGCACGTAGTGCATGAGTGCACAGCCAGGTCACATATCCTCGAAGAGTGGGCTCTGCTTATAGCTGCTCTTAATCGTCGTCTTGTCGGGGAGTCTTGGGAAGACGTCACAATGCAACCCGACGGCGACGACGCGGAGGAACGCATCACGGAAGATGAGATACAATCGATGGGCGCATCCTATACAGACGACCACACCTTCACCCTTGTCATGCCGCTCTTCCTCGCTCCCATCCAACTTAATTTTATCATTCCTCCTGGCTACTCGTATAACAGGTCTTCACGCCCACCGCCAATGTATGTCACGTCCTCCTCGGTACCGGCCTATGTTCGGCTACACCTTCTGGAAAAGCTCCTTGGGGCGTTCAAGCAGGGTACTATAAAGGAAACGACGGAAAGCATCTGCGTCGCGGCGATGCAAGTTCTCGAGGAGCACTGGGCACAGTTAGAAGACCAGGGACCTCCTAATATGCATGACGTTTTAAAGCACCTCGCTCCGCCGCAGGAGGTACGATTCCCTGAAGTCGATCGGTCCTCCGGTGCTCCAGAAACGAGCACGTTGAAGAAGCCTTCCAGTGTGGCCGGTCCAGTTAGGCAGGATTTGCGTTCAGATGTCGAGGTGAAGCAGGAATTCGACACAATGTGTCAAGACCAGCGATATGCAAGGCTGCTTGCGTCTCGACGTCGGCTCCCTGCGTTCGCGTCGAAGGACGATTTCCTAGCTATGCTGGAGCGATCTAGAGCAGTCGTCGTGGTTGGTGAGACGGGTTCTGGAAAAACGACACAGTGTGAGTGCGTTCCTGGAGGCTAGACTTACTAGGTTGATGCCTGACTTTCCACAGTACCCCAGTTCATACTCGATTCTCTAATCCTGTCTGGCCGGGGTTCTGGTGCAAACATCCTCATAACCCAACCCCGTCGTATCTCCGCGATATCGGTAGCTTCGCGTGTTCATACAGAGCGTTTGAATGATGGCTCTGTGGGCTACGTCATCCGCGGAGAAAGCAAACAAACGGAGAAAACGAAACTGCTTTTCTGCACGACAGGCGTTTTGCTCAGGCGACTCAGTAATGGGGACGACTTGGGCAGCGTCACACATGTTGTCGTGGACGAGGTGAGCACACGTACAGATATCTCTCGGTACACTCGATCATCTTGCCTAGGTTCATGAACGCTCCGTTGGCGGCGACTTCTTGCTGCTGGAGCTAAAGGAATTATTGGCCCGTAATACTACACTGAAAGTTGTCCTGATGTCAGCTACGATAAACCATGAGACCTTCATTCGCTACTTCTCCAACGCTCCGCTACTCACCATTCCTGGGTTCACGCACCCGGTTAAGGATATGTGGGGGATTTGCCCTTGACCATCACTTAAACAATGAAACTGACGACAGAGATAACAGGTTTCTCGAGGATTTCATCAACGTTGTCGGTTACCGTCCTTCCGCGAATAGAAGCGGAAGGAAGCAAGATGACGAAGGTTTACAAGCTGATAGAGAAGAGTATCTCAGTGCGGGTCTTGATGAACGCGGTGCGACCGCGGTTCAGGCAATCAGCCGCTCTGACCGTGTGGATTACACGGTAAGCCTCCATTCGGCTGTGCGCAGATCTCGCCTCACCAGTAAGGACAGCTGATAACTGCCACGGTCGATCATATTATGAGTACTGCGGAAGACAAGGGAGGGATCCTCGTGTTCCTACCTGGCGTCCAAGAAATCAGACAATGCATCGACTCTCTTCAGGCCTCGCCCTCTGCGTCGGAGGCCAAGATCCTCCCGCTACACGCCAACCTATCGAGCGACGAGCAGCGTGCCGTTTTTGTACCCTCACAAAAATGGAAGATCATCGTTGCCACGAACGTCGCAGAGGTACTCACGTGTACTATCCGCCTGCACCGCATTCTCATCCTTGACCTACGCAGACATCCATCACAATCGACGACGTTGTCTATGTCATCGATGCCGGAAAAGTCAAAGAAATGCAATATGACCCCGAGAGCGGTTTCACAAAACTCGTCGAGCAGTGGATCACTCAGGCCGCTGGACGACAACGCCGAGGACGTGCAGGGCGCACGCGACCAGGAGTGTGCTATAAGCTGTACACACGCGTGCGCGAGCGCAAGATGGAGAAGTTCCCGCGCCCAGAGATCCTGCGTGTCCCGCTGGAGAGTATTTGTCTTATCGTGAAGGCAACGCGGGAGCACGAGGACGTCAAGGTTTGGAACCTCGAACAGGTGATCGCTGCTGCTTCTCACATTCCCCTTGTTAGCAATTCTTGAGGCGTGCCATCGATCCACCGGAAGTCATGGCTGTGGACAAGGCGCTCTCTGTTCTTGAGGAACTCGGCGCTCTCGACCAGGACGGCCGTTTGACCGCCCTTGGTCGGCACATGGTACGAAGAGGGTCGACATATCCCTACCAGCCTGCTCACTATTCTCCAGGCCCTGCTTCCTCTTGACCTTCGTCTCGGAAAGGTGAGTCAATTACGCCCGGCGGGCTGGCGGGTTCTGATTCTGGCGCTTCTCAGATGCTCATTCTCGCTACCGTCTTCCAATGTGTCGACCCGGTTTTGACCATTGCAGCCTGCCTTTCCTCGAAGCCCGTTTTCCTGAACCCCATGGAGAGGCGTGATGAAGCCGCAGAGTACGACGGCCTGCTCCCTCCTCATACACACCCGGTCTGAGCTGAGCTACACACAGAGCGCGCGCACGTTTTGCGACAGAGAAAAGCGACCTCCTCACTGACGCCCACGCGTACGACGAGTGCATGCGGATACGCCAAGAAGAGACGCCCAGCGCCATGCGCGCTTTCTGTGCAGACGTACGCCTCCCCCTTCCCTTCTTCCCCACCCAAATGTAACTCTCCACCGGCGCACCGCTCCAAACCCAGAACTACATCTCCGCCACGACGATCCGCGACATCAGCGTCCTCCGCAACGACCTCCTCTCCGCCCTCGCGTCCGCCGGGCTGGTTCCGGCCGGGCAGCGCGCCTCGGCGCCAGAGCTGAACGTGCACGCGGGCGAGCCCGCGCTGCTCAAGGCGCTCCTCCTCGCCGCGCTGTACCCGCGCGTCGCGCG
>QLOS01000879.1:0-16857 GCA_003313725.1 Russula sp. MG48 | reverse complement strand
GTGGGTGCACCCCGCGAGCGTGCTGTTCACCGAGACGCGCTGGCGCTCGGGGATCGTGGTGAGTTTCGAGCGGGTCGAGTCGGGCACTGGCAAGGTGTTCCTGCGCGACGTCACCGAGGTGGGTTGTTTTTACTTTTTCGTCCTTTTCTAACAAGAGACATTGAATTTTCGATCGTCTTCTCTGTGATATATATATATTCGACGTAGGTCCCGCTGTATGCCCTGCTGCTCTTTGGCGGACACATCACAGTGGACCATGTGCGTGGCGGGTTGACCGTCGGCGGACGGGTCGAAGGGACCCTGCGCCTACGCGCCTGGCCGCGCATCGCGATCCTCGTCCAACAGCTCCGGTGCGTCCGTCGCCCCGCATTCACCATCACCATCACCATCTACAGTAACCCGAAGTTTTTTTTTGACAAATTGCTCCGCCAGACGATTGTTGGACGCGGCGCTACTGCGCGCGCTCGATAGCGGCCATGTGCTCGAAGTGGCACAAAACCCGGTGATTGACGCGATGCTGACTTTGCTGACGACGGATGGGATGGCGACAGCTGCAGGTGTCGGCTCATTGAATTGACTACAACCATGTAGGTTTTCCATGGGGGTTCAAATAGCGAGTGCGTGTCCTGTGTATGATTGTGTATGCAGAGTAGTACAGTACGGTGTCCGACCGACTCCGACGGGCCGGCTTTGTCCATGATAGCAATCTGCAAAATGTTTTCGAGAATTTCTCGTGTGCGCCTTTGTTTACAGTAAACAACCCAGTTCAGGCGTGCTCTTTCTACTTGGCGGATGCACTCTAACGCTGGGAGACCGTGAGACGTTGAGGAAAATGAGTCAAAAATGACCATGATGACGCGGTAAAACTGAACAAACCATGACGGCGATAATGACGCAACATGTTCCGCACTCCTCTAGCGGAAGTTGGCCATTGTATTTGACGTACTGTGATGTATGTTAGAATTGAGGCAGATCGCAGAAGATCAGGACATTTTGGGACAGGCAATCTGGCGCTAATGCAAATCGAATCGTAATCGTAATCGCCTGGAATTTACAGTGGAGCAGCGCCTGTTACATATATGAAAAGGCCGTACATACTGTACCTAATAGGTAATTATATAAACAAGGGCGCACATAAGAAACTTTTCGAAAACCGTTTTGCAGATTGCTGTAAGAGCCTGGGATGCCTTATGGGCTTGGGTAGCCCGGGACGCCCAGGGAGTGTCCCTGATACTTGCTCACGCTCCAAAATGGATCATTCAATTCACGTTCCCTTCCCATATCAGGTATCCCATATCAGGTACTGTAGGGTTCTCAATAAGGTCACGGTATTGTCGATGTTAAGCGCTGAATCCGTAAGAGACAACGCTCCAGAAATGCGATGATGAACAACCATAACCCGAACTATGACAGCGAGTACAACAAAAGTGGGCTTCTAAGTATGGGACAGAATTAGCTTAGACTACGTAGGGTCAGATGCAACAGATGAATATATGCATGAATAAAAGAGTGACAGTGGTTGATGACGGAGGTATGACGATGATTTACATGATGGGTACAACCTCTAACAGAAGGCAGAACAACTCGCTAAAGGACCAAGAGCTATACAGCAGTGCGGGGCACGGGCATACTCGCTATTCGCTCACGTCCATGACGCGTGGCATCTTGGGGACTCGTGGGCCCGACAGGCATACTCAGCTGCTTGCGTTGTCGCTCACTTGTCATGGGCTCATCTGCGCCGTTGGCCACAGCCCACGCACCAGGTGCGGGCGGTGTCCAATTGTACGGGGGACCGTACGGTTGGGTGCGTGCGGGCCTGGGCTTTGGCTCTGCACCCTTGTCCTTCTCCTTGCGCGAATAAATCTTGTCTGCAATGCGTAATTTCGAGGACGCCGTCGGGGTAGACAGTACGCGACGGTGTGGGGGCAGAGCAGACGTCGTTGACGAGGGAAGCGGCGTAGGATCGGGAGAGGAAGGAAATGAACCAGCAGCTGATGAGTCTAGATTAGATGTGGACGAGACGGGCGATGATGACAATAAGAGCGGAGGCGGCCGGCTGCGTTCGGCTGTGAAAAACCAAGTTAGAAAACCAAATAAAGCAAACAAAACACAATAAAACCTTTTGCCTTCTTCAGGAATCCAAACCTTCCCCTTTCGGCTTTGGGTCGTGTCTCGCCCTCGCCCGTAATGACGGCACGTTCTCCAAACTCCGAGGCCGCTGTAGTTGATGTCGACGACGCGGAGGCAATTGTAGAAGCGCGAGAACGCTGACGTCCCCGTGAATAAAGCGCCCGCGTAAGGCGGGAAGAAAACGCCCGCTTGAGCTCAGGAGGTGGGGGGGCCTCAGCAAGTGTCTCGGCGGATGACAGAGGCGAATCCTCAGCCATTATGCGCGAAGAGGCTTGGGGAAGGGATACCGCTGCCGGTGGGGAGGTGCGGCCTTTACAACGTGGTAAAGGGATGGAACGGCCACGTGGAGATGACGGTGCAGTCGCAGGTGCTGACGAGGGTCCCTCGGGCTTCAGGACCGGTTCATCAAACGAGACATGATGCGCGGGACCCGGTCTTGGAAACGAGTCGGTCTTCTTCAACTCTCCTCCTGTTAACCGAGGTGGGACCCGCGGTTGCGCGGGTTGGGTGCGCCGATGCAGCTTTTCCATAACCTCGGGAGGACTTCTGCGCACCGAAGGAACGAGCCACGTCAGTAACAGCGCCGCGATGCTCTATTTACGGATCAGATTCAAAAATATAGACGAGGAGAAATAGAACAAGCGGACCGTCAAGAAGCCCGTGCATCCTGCGGCCAGCGCGAGAAGCACCACGACCAGAGTATGCATTATCATTCGCGCCGTGTTCGCCCCCTCTACGAAGTTGAGGGCTACACCGAGTCGGATGTTGACATTCAAACGCCACGCATCGGTGATCGTCGGATCATTACGAGGTGTCGAAGACTGCTCCTCTATGTTACCCTCGACGCGCTGAGAAGAAGCCAGCGTTCTGATCTGCCGTGATGAATTGGCACAGCCCCGAAGAAGGCGACCGGTAGTTGGGCAGTAAATGCCAAGTGCTGCTATACAAGTGAAGGAAAAGGAGAAAAGGAGGCACGCCAGCTTGGTGAACAGGCGGACTAATGCCCCACACCAGGAAAGACTAGGGTATGAAGCTGCTCGGAGGGGTAACAGTGCAGAGGGGAAGCAGGATGAAGGAATGTATGAGTTGCGAGAGTTAGTTGAGGGTTCCGCTCAGGATTGTGCTTGTGAGGTGGGCGGGTAACATGACACGGAGAAGGAGAGGCATCCTTATTTGCTTGGCTTGTATTAAGGGCTGTGAACACGGGCTGGGCGCAATGAACGGGCCACGACCAAAGAACCGAAAATCAGACCACTTGTTGCTGACAATATCGGAGCCTGTCATGTCATCGATCATGTCCCCGTCTCGGCTCTTTCCTGCTTTTGTAAATTGTAATCCCCTTTCGGTTATTAAACCTTCTCCTATAATTGGCTGATTTATACTTATATAGTGGTCACTAAAAGATCTGCGTTCGTCTTGCACTTTCTACGAAACTTTCTTGTCAACTTTGTCAACTCGGGGCTGCTCGCGCTCGCTTCCCAGCTACTGCGGCTGCGCTTTCGTCGGCGATAAGCTCGTCAGTAGTGCAAGAATTCACCGTGGGCAGTCACGTGTACTTGGTGCAAGTATTGCATTCACATTGACCCATGTAAATGTATGGTCGGGCAATGCCACCTACAGTACTGTTATCATAGATTAGTTACAAGTCTTGCGGCCCGTGCCGAAGGCACGGACGTCAGCTTGTCATGGACTAGTTATCAATTGCTTAGATCCTTTGTATGACAAACGTGGTTCTTCACCGGACATCCGATCGGGCCTCATAGACTGATTGTACGGTACTACTGTACTGGCAATTTCGATTCGGCGGTTCGGCAAAGTCGGCTTCGTCGTCTTGTTTCGTACAATTGTGTTGGCGTATCAATTCATATCATTAAGCGCTGCCTGATGCTTAACCAATGTGGTCTATTGACACCCAACAAAAACATAATGAAAAGGGGATCAATGTCTTTGCTCGCGTCCATCAATGGGAGCACTATCAAGGGCTGTCCGTCTGAATCCCAGCTTTACTTTCCAATACTGTAAACAAGCAATCACTGAAGCGACATGTTAACTGTTCAATTCTTTTTACGAAATGGCGGCGTGCCAGCGCTACTCGGCTCATATGCCGGTTCGAATCATCATCCACCGCCGTATGAAGCATTGTTGACACAGACGAGGCGCGGACCTGCCGACGGGATATCCAGGCACATCAAGTCGCCGTGCCACGACCATGCACAACGCGTACACACGCGTCTTGCGCCGGCGTGACCGCATACCCTGGGTTACACGAGTGTACCTTGCATTGGCCAGAGACACACTCGACGCTGCGCGCTTGGGAAATCGCAGTGCAATCATACCTATAGAATGTGACGTCACAGCGGGGAAGAAAGAAGGGGTACATTAGGCGGGGGTTATACGCGAATTAAAAAAGAAACTCACGAGATGTCCTCGGCGGCGCATCCACCGCAGCTACTCAGATCCGCCCACAAATCAACGCACTCGAAAGCGTCGGTATCGTGCGCGTCGCCCACGGGGCATGCTGACAGCGGCACGGGACACTGATCGTCGCAACACCCATGTTCAGCCTCATTCCCGCTGACAAAGTTAGCGAAATCAGTTACGTCATTTCCGAAGACGTTCTGCTCCTCCTCAGAACGCCGGGCGCGTCGGCCGTTGCCATTGCCATTGCCACCGCCGTCGCCGTTGCCGTTGCCGTTGCCGTTGCCGTTGCCGTTGTCCGACGGCTTTGATCGAGGAGCGTTGTGCACCGGGACTGCGCGGTACGCCCTATTGTTCACGGGCACTTTTTTGGCTTCGACGGAAGGACCCCGGGCGCGTCGGCCGTTGCCATTGCCATTGCCACCGCCATCGCCATTGCCATTGCCATTGCCATTGCCATTGTCCGACGGCTTTGATCGAGGAGCGTTGTGCACCGGAGCTGCGCGGTACGCCATGTTGTTCGCGAGCACTCTGGCTTCGTCGGAGGATGACTTCGCTCGCGGATTGTACTGCTTCAACTTCACCGGTATGGCGCGGGTCGATTTGATCAGCGATCGGACCCCAGCAGCTACGCGCCCTTGCGGGGTGTTGTCGCAGGAGGTGACGCTAGCGAACAAGACGAGCGCAGCAAGCACAGAAGCAAAGAAAGGGACGCGCATGGCTATGGAGCTGTGTGGAGTAAAGGGGTTGGTCGTCGTCGAGAGCTCTGCGAGATAAACTATATATGCAGCATGCTAGGGGCTTGATTACGGGGTCATGTCGATCAGTGAGTCCATTTGCTTCCGGGTCAATGTGCGTTTAATATAGTGTCGAAGCGATTCAGGAGATTTTGGGGATTTGCTCGTTGGGCGGCTTACCACTACTATACAAAGGGCTGTCGGACGACGCGTCCTGGTGCAGTGTATCATACACACCTTCCCGAAGACAGTCCAGGATCCTTTCAAGAATACGGAGAGCGTTGTACAAAAGTGACATCTTAGGGTCCATCGAAATCACGCACGAATTTTGGGGTTACTAGTTACCGCTGCCGATACAGGGGACAGCCAGGCGAGACAATGTCGTGATGATAAGAGATAAGACGCGGCTGCGGCGAAAACAGATGCCGAGCAGGAACGGCAGACTGCAGGCATGACTGGGTCCAGTATGAAGCAAGTCGTGCCAGTCGTGGAAGGGTCGGAATCAGTATAGGGGCTGTACTAGCTCCCAGAGCCCATGAATGAACATAAGTTGAAGCAGTCGTTTCAGGCTACATCGGCCGTATGTCGAGTCGTTGATATATCTATAAGAGGTATGGGTCGTTGAGCTTGTGTAGGCAAGGTCTGAATATATGCTCGTAGCCATCGAGCAGCACCTACCAGTGCGCAGTGACCATGTCAAAAGTGCAGGTTCGTGCCTGGAATATGCAGTAACTACTGGCAGCTTGGAGGCTAAGGCCAACCCCGAGCGAGATGGCCATCAAGGCGTTAGGCGACAAAGAGGAAATCGTTCGGCGAGTCTTCTCAGTCTTCTCACCTGACAGAGATCTGACCTGGATGTGATGTGCCTCGCGGAGGGTCCGCGTATGCCCATGTATGGGCCGATGTCTCAGACTCTCCATCGGCGGGCAACCGCGACGAGTCCGATCGATTACCAATGAACGACAATATCATCACTCCACGTTCTTTCCTATTAATACCTCCCGAGTTGGCGCCATTACCTGTTCTGCCATGTTCACCTGAAGAGCACGAAGACCGTTTCACAACTGTACGAGCATCTACGACGAACTCCGGGTGATGCAGCGTTCATTCAAAAATTTCTCCTTGACTGCGTGGACTGGGGATGCGAACGTCTCCGTCCATGTGTGTTACCCGAACTCAAAGTGCTGAGTCTATGCCTAGGCTTAAACTTTCCTCCAGGATATTTGGAGCAGCTTCTCGGAGAAACCCCTGCCGAAGCTGCGATATCTTTCCCTCTGACTTCAACCATAGTAAGTACTGCTACGAGCCGTTCCACGTTGGAGGATGGGGGTGCGCCAGCCGCGAGTAGCTCTGGTACAGGTTGTCTTGTTCTGCGCTTACATCATCCGCTGTATAGCCTCGTGATTTCCTCCGAGTTATCAAACCGCTATTGCCCCCCTTGGTCCTCTCACCCTATTCCAACGTAGTGTTCGTCTAATGCATCCCTTTAGCGTATTGAAGATGAGACAGCCAACTCCTCAATTTATCAAGGTAGGCACGTCGAAACTCCCCATAGTCCTGGACCCACTCGATGCCCTATCCTCGCGAGGAAGGAATGAACGACACTCCTCGTCTTATTCGAATTCTCTTCCGGACCACTTTTAGAACACACACATGCTCCGCCTGCGCTTCCCCGGTTGAAGGGGTTACTTATATCTTGCACTCTGTGTCTTCCATCCCATACATCAAGTTTCTAGATCTCTCCACCACCTACGTCAGCAGGGTGCGGGTGCTACTCAGACATATGCCCCATTTGCGCCACCTCGTCCTCGACCAGTGCTACACACCGTACGAGGCTTCCGTGGGAATGGACTACCTTTGACTATGATTGCATGATGATCGATAGTGGGTTCCATTCCGTCGGATGCGGATAGGGATACGGGTAGACGCACGCGCGCTCGTCCCTGCGTTCCAGTGCAGCTGGAGTGAAGCTGTGGAGGTATTCAATGGATGTATGGGTTCTGTGCGTCAGTCGCGCTGCTCCTGCGCTTCCCGTTGCTTTACGAAGTGGGCGATAAATTGCACAGCCAAGTTCACCCTGGGATGATAGCTGTCAATGACAATGACTTTGCGCGGCTGGATATGGTCTTAGATGAAGGGTCCTGTCCAGCGATCTGCTTGGCGGGATCATGCAGGACATCTAGAAGCAGTCATTCAATTGGGTAGGATATGTGGGAAGATACTGTCTAGACCCCACTTGAGAGTAACGACAGCAGAGTGGGTGGTAGTCAACCACAACAATCTTTCATGCTTGAGGATCGAGTGAGAGGGGTGGTGAATAGTCGTCTTTACCCGTAGGAATAGACAAAATACTGTAATGTTGTACGATAGAATCTCACATCTCACCACTTCCTGCCTTTCTGGGCACGCTCCTGCGCGATCTGATTTTGTTCACGGAACCATTTTTTGAGGTGGTCGATAGATTCTTTGAACGTCACAGGCTTCACGGTTGTGTTCTTTGGCAGGAGTGGGATGCGCAGCATCCGCCGAACAGCGTCTCGCCGCAGGATAGATGTTTGCACGAGCATAGCAGCGATGCCCGTTATGACGTACAGGTTGAGGCCCTGGAAGGGACGATTGAGCCAACCGGCTAGAATGGTACACAGTGGGTACATACAGATGGGAATTGTCCCATGAGCGGGATGGAGATGACTGAGACGACGCGGAAAGCGTTGATCATGTGTGCCGCAGTCGTGCGATCCGCCGTTGCTGCCATGTCGCTTGCGGAGACCTACGGATAATGGAACGATATCAGAAAAGGCGGGATCGTTCCGTACAAGCCGTGGAAACACCCACCAAGAGCTGTAGGTTCATGAGCACCGCAGAGGCAATCGGCAGCACGTAGTACGGATCTGGGACCGTTAAGTCGGGCAGAAACGACACGCCGCTCCAATGAAGCTGCTCGAGAGGGAGCACGCATAGGCGCTTGAGGCCGAAAAACATGCCAAGCGTGACGGGCAGCTGCACGAACGGCATCAGCAACATGGGCAGCATGCTCACACCCGACTCCTCATACACGCGGCGCTGCTTGAGTGCGACGCGCTGCACGCCGAGCTGGTCGCCAGCCTGATACGCCCGGTTGAGCTCCTCCTTGAGCTCGAGCAGACGCGGCTGATGCGGCGCGAGCGCGGCGGAGTTGCGGAGCTGCTTGATCGAGAAGGGGAGCAGTAGCAGACGCGAGAGGAGCGTGCCCGCGACGATGGTGTGGAACCAGGGCAGGCCGGTCGAGACGTTGACGAGCTCGAGCATCCATGAGCCCAGGCCGGCAGGCGACCACCCGGCGAGCCCGAGCGCAGCGAGGTCGCCGTAATGGAGGGGCGTGAGGGCCGCAAGTGTGTCAAGAGTTTCAAACTGTGGCAGGGGGGAAACTTGCACGGCGGCGTCTGCGGGAATTGCATCCGTCGTCGGCGTCATCGACGTGACTGACGTGCCAGACGCGGTCTCTGGTACAACGACAGGCTGGGAGGAAACGGTCGGCGCCGGCGCAGTCGCAGAGGGTGCAGCCTCAACCTTTTTTGAGAAGAGCCATATGCTTCGTGTCGCGTGTGGTGCTTGCACTCGTGGTGGACACAGGAAAAGACCGACGCGCTGGCACGCGGTCAGCTTTGTCTATGCCAGGTCAGTGAGATGACAATAGGCCTACCTGCGACCGCAATCGCGTCGAATATGATGCGATATAGCGCTGTGTCGACCTACGGTAAGAGTTATGGATTGTGAACTTGTTTCATAGTGAACTGCAACACACCTTGCCCCGACGCATTGAAGCCTCGACAACATCACAGCAGACCAGTAGCGATAGAGGTCCGTTGGGTGCAAGGAGATGTCTCGGTTGTCCTCGGAGTACTATTTCTGGCCAGCTCTTAGGCAACGCGTCTGAGTCCGAGGCGAGACAGCGACGAACGGCGTAGACGACTCCCGACTCGGAAAAAGACTTGTAACAGTTACGGGCCGCGCCGCGGGGCGGCGGGGACTGCCTCCGGCGGCGGACCACCCCGCTTCACTTTACTGCACTTCGTCCTTCACACTTCAGGGCTTCAAAGTTTCGAGCTTCAACGCCGTGCTCTGCTGAAATTGCCTAATGAGATGACTGGGCATCGCAGGTATCGGTAAGTTCAGAATCTTTCCCACATTACAGCTGCTCTCTCTCAAGCTTTTTATATCTTCGAAGCGGCCACCGCGCGCAGTCCTTTGTCTGCGCAGACGTTGACCAGCTCGTCGAACTGCGTGCAAGTCAACGCACCTACAACGGGGCGTATGTGCGAACCGCACTCGGAAACTTGGGCTTTTCTCTGACGGTGCTCAGACTTTTCGACCGCCATTTCTATCGGAGTACGCCTTCTTTTCCTGTTTTCCTCTCCGATAACGTTGCAATATTCATCGCATGTACTTTTGGCCGTGGCATAGTCGGCATGTTATATGCTGTCCTCGCCTTTCTTTTGTGTGTCTGCGCATTCCTCCGCGCGCGTCACTCGCGACACAACTTAGCAGACACTAACGACACTGGCGATACAGTCAATTCGTTGGCGATGCCCACCGTCGGTCAGGAGCACAAGCAATCGTTCGGGCGACCGTTCGTGACTGCGGGACGAATTGTGGCTCTTGTCGCGTGTGTCGTCGCCGGAACAGAGATAGCCCTTCTCGTGCTTGTTCTGCATTTGTGAGGTTATGGCCATGACCTGATGCTATAACAGTATGAGCCCATTGCAGACCAGAATGTATGCTGAGTATATATATTTCATGCGCGTCATCATTTCCCATTTACATGATATCGAATATCGAATACTTGAAGGTCGTTCAACTACAATATAAAAGTGGGCGGATATCGCTGAACGAGGCCTCCGCTAATCAAAAAACCCTCGACTCCCAGTACCTGCGTGGCTAGATATATGTGGCAACTAGTGCTACTGGGCTTAGGCTCGAAGCTACGCGCACGTTCCCTCCCGACTTCAGCTGTGCTCGCAACTTTGGCATGATCTTCCTCTATATTTGTACAAAAAAGACCCTTCGTGAATTTCTGGCACCAAGACGTTTGATTTGCGCTCTCAAGGGCGCCCGGAAACAACACGTTAGGGGTTGCCGAGCTCAGGAAGTCGCTCCAGTTCTACACCCTGCCGCGTGTCGTGTAATCTCCCACCCTCGTTGTCTTCTGCCCCATCTATCTATTCCATTCCAATGTGTTGGAAACTGATTACGCTGGCTTCGTTATGTGACAGCTTTGCCATTTCGGTGTTAAATAAACATTTAGAGAATAGTGATAAGCGAGGAAGCAAAAGTGTCCGAATGAGCACTTGCTAGTGACCGACCGATTTTTATGTAACCGACAGTAAGGTTACTTGAAAGGTATAAAATATGACTCGGAGACGACCGCGCAAGCACTCAAGCTCAACGTTCATAACGTTCTGAGCGACGTTCGTATATTGCCTTAGGCATATACGAATTATTATTCTTCATATGTGTGCGAACGCTTTCGTGAAACACAGGCTTAGGTGGGACAAGTCGTCCCCGCCCGAGATTGAAGCTGTCAGTCACGGTCAGCGACGCTCGGTGTCCCTGTCAAGTGGTTGATTGGGACCTCACTTTCGTTTGTTTTTCCATAGATTATCCTTGTCTATGAAACTGAACCTGGTTGGAAAGACCTCAATGATCCACCATACAGGGGATCTCCTCAGTGGGTCCCTTATCTTCTCCGTCAAGTCACCGCTGTCTTTCCCGTCGATGACTTCATTATTCCTTCCAGGTATCTCAGGCATCGGCTGGCTCGGCGATGTGGGTGATTGCGGAATGTTCTTTGCTACCAATACCTCAGAGGGGAACAGGTCCTTGTAACCTGCATCCTCAAGCTGCCGAATCATCCAGCGGAGCGAAATATTGGAGAGGGCATGTTCACTACCGTCTGGCACTGAACCTCCACCAACATCTGTTACTGTAAGTCCACACAACACTAAAAAACCGGTAGAAGACAAACCGGTATGGCTCCCGACAAACCAGACCTCTTTCGCATTTGTCCTAGAGCTTCGGCTCGTCTCAACTTGAGTGTGGTCCTCGACCTGATCCCCATGAGGCAGACTAGCAGAGCTATCCTTTGCTTGTATGAGCTCATTGTCCGTAAGGAAAGTCGGGCGGAACTTGGCACGGTGCTGCCAAGAAAAGCCAAAATTGAGTGTTACAGGTTGAGGATATGTATTCGAAGTTTATAACCAAGGGAAGGAATTGGTGCATTTCACCCTTAGCACTTGGCAAATGCAAATGAATAGATTCCGTCCATGCTTACCTCGTCAAGGGCTAGAGCCTGCCTGAATTCCCTGATTGCTCCATTCCCATTCGCGAAAGGCAAAGTTCGGCCCCAGATGGCCCCAACGCTCGCAACTGTGTCCCTGTGAATCATTCGAATCAGGGTCCGACAACCTCAATTTCTGGACAAGTCTGTCCCCAAAAGAATAGGCATAGGTGCCTACCAGACACCAACGAAATCAATGGTTACTGAGCGGCTGAACGTGGCTTTAAACCCCTTCGCGAGGTCCGATTTCTTTTCAGACCTGTAGAGCTTGTATGCGAAGGGGATCTGCTCAGTATTGTCCTTTGAGAGTAAACCAACCTGCGCGAGGGGACGGTTAATCGAAGCTAGATATTGGGTGCTGAGCCACACCCTATGCAACATCCCCGCGAGAGCTCTTGCAGTACAGGCGCCGCGAGAGAAACCTGCCAATAACACCACGAGTGAATTGTCAATGTCATTTTTTTTTTGGAGGGGCTAAGAAATGCACCAAATAAACAGATTCTATCTCCGTCCTTGTAGTTCTGCATGAGGAATTTGTACCCGTCCATTACGTGCTGATAAAGGTACCAAGCAAATGCCTTGTCCAAAGTCTGCGCGGCCCATGAAAAGATGAGGGAAATGACACCTGGATGAATGTATGTCCCTACTCCTGGCTGCAAGAATATGAAGACAGATTGCAAAAGGATGACGAAGTCCTCACTTGATAGTAGCATAACTGGTCCTTCTCTGAGTTCTTCTTCAACAGCGAGTACAACTTGACGACATTTGTATTCTGTCCCACGGTTTAAAGGTCCACTCGGTGTACCAGCGAAGGCGGAGTAAACACGTACAGTCTTGTTATATTTGGACGTCGTGCCGTCGAAGCACAATACAAGCGTGCGACGACGGTTGTCAACGATGGTGGGAGTATCAGAGATCTGACGCTCCACTACCTCAGGAGCCGTTAAAAGTCGGCGATTCGGTGTGGTAGCGGATAGACCTGGTATGTCAGACATGACAGTATATGCGGGGGCGCACTACCACAGTCTTCAAGTTGTCGCTCTTATACTGTCAGTAGGAAGAGGGACCACGAGTCTGGAACGCAGCTTCTGTTCGTGGCAGTAGTTAAGAAGCTCTATGTTTACAGATACGACTGAATTCAGGTCCGCGAGGTTCCAAATATCAGAAATGCACAAGCCTCTCCAAATGTCAAGGAGAGTGTGCAATAATTGCGGTATCCATCAGTGTCAAAATAAGCGCCAATGGATTTCGCGCAGGTCGGCAGTAACTTTCGACCTGAAGAAGGGGTGGACAAAAAAACATATGAATCAGCAGAGACACCGCACGCAGCACAGGGACAGGACGAGCAACTTGAAGTGGAGGAATAGTAGAGCAGAATCGATAGTCGCGCAGGCTAGGCCTCGGAGTAGACTAACGCGGTGTAATGGAATGGTTTGACGGGTGTATCGAACCATGCATGTCTTCTGTGATTGGGTGCGTGGCTGAACGCCCCAATAGTACGGCCCACTGGTACAGTACAAGTGACTTAGACCTGTACCTAGTATCCGGCCACTGCCGGCCACCGTTGACAGTCGCCAATTAAAATCACTCGAACTTTGTCGTTCCATTGACCGCTTATCCCCATGTCTAGAACTAGAAGCGAACTGTGTAACTCATTTGAGTTCCGATTGTCACGTTTTGCTTCACATCAGCACACACTCTTGACTTGGTCCTATTAACTCAGCTTAGCTCATACTCTTAATTGCTGTTAGCCAAAGCATCCTGCCTTTTCAGTATCCTAGCATTCATTCTGTAGCTCACTCTGACATCGACCACATCCCATGAAGAAGCTATAAGCGGACAAAGCACTGTTCCGTGCATGACGAATACAAAGCCTGAGCTTGTAAAAGCCACACTCAACTCCGGGCTTGCCTCAAAAGCCCAGCCTGCACATCACTAATTATGAAACCTCAGCTGACAGGTAAACGAGGGGAGCGCTCATGGTCACCACTTAGACTGATGAAATATCGCGAGCTTAGTAATAATACGTTCGTTGCATACTCTCAGGTTCTGTCCATTTGTTTGAAATATGGGGACCAACAGCGAGTCAAATAGACCGACAATGACAGCGGCGGCTAACGCTGTCGTTCCGGGTCCGTGAGGCGGCTTCTGTCCATCAGTCGTTGAGAGGTTCTGTGCTTACAGATACGACTGAATTCAGGCCCGCGAGAGCTCCGATATCAGAAGCACAGAAGTTCAAGTTTCTCCCAATATCAAGGAGAAAGCGCAACAATTGCGATATCCGTCATGCAGCTAATCAAGCGCTGACAGGCTTGCACCGGCCATCTTTTAAAGACCGTGTAGACAGAATGATACTGTATTGCACGCAGCACAAGGTGAAAAACGCAACAAAGCGGCGGGAGAGTGCTGGAACGACAGTCGCGCAAGCTGGCAGTATGGCACATACAAGTTCCCCGAACGTAGAGGACGACGAGTTGGTCATGATTTACCTTCGCCAAATATGTGGGGCGACTTCACGGCACGGTTTATGAAAAAACAAAGAGGGTAAATGCGTGGACGATTCTGGCGCATCTTGATTCGATACCTATTGCCATAAGCCGGCTTTCGAATATGCAAGAAGTCGCATCACCTGCCTAGGCGAAAGTTTCAGCCTGGCAACACAGAGTGATGACCTATTAATCGGGATCGCGAAGACGGGCGACTTAACAGCTCAAGACGTTAGTCGGGGTGCCGAGCGCCATGCATAGAAGCTCTAATCTCTGGGGGCGGGGGCAGAAGCAAGGGAGCCCGGGCCGCTAGGTGCCGCCAGCGCAACACTCCGACGTGTCAGCCTCAGAGCCGCGTTGCCGGCCCACTGCGATAAGTCCCTCACTGGTGGAGCGTGAGTTTGTGTTGCTACGGCTTGGCTCGGAGCCGCTATTAATAGCCATGGGAGCCAAGCTGCCTTTTAGCTAAGCACAGCCGAGCTGCGTGCTGCTGGCTCTGAGCAGCTGGCTGTGGCTGCGAGCGGCGGAAGCCGTTCCAAAGTGGTTCTAAGTCATGCACTTGCCATGTTTCCTAGTCCACCTCCACCTCATGTTCTCGCCAATAGAGCTGCTGCCGCTGCTCGTCAAGCCTCACTTATCCGTAACTTACATGTTCGTGTTTATGGTGAATATGGTCGGCCCGCGAGGAATTCTGACGGATGTCGATTTGGTCCTTCAGTGCCAGTGATAGTATGTATGTGCATACAGGTCGTTTGTAGAAGGCCGGGAACGTTAGTAGAGCGTTTATAAGAGACGACCACCTAAGACACATAACTTCCTGCATTTGCCTCCATGGTCATCGTCCCTGATTCCTCAGGCATCATGACAGAATCACCTTTTAAACGTCTCCACCCGATCACTTTCTTCCGTTCTTACACTTTCTCCCTCACCAACTGCAAGTTCTTACGCTTCATTCGATTGCTAAGTCGTCGGCGCTTCTCGATTCGTTCTTGAATGGATCCGCCGCACGTTTACAAACCCTCTTGTTGGAAGGCATCCCATTTCCGGCATTACCAAAGCTTCTTTTGTCTGCCAGTAACCTCGTCAATCTCACACTATGGGGGATACCAAATACTGGCTACGCTTCACCCGAGGCGATGGTCATAGGCTTGTCTGCGTTGACCAGGCTCCACTTACTACCGATCTCGAATTCCCGGGTTCTTGCCCCGATCGAAGAACCCGACGTCCACCTCCGCCAAGACATGTTGTCCTCCCTACTTTCACCCGGTTGGAGTTCCAAGGCGTCAGCGACTACTTGGAATACAGTACCTCGTGTCCTGACTCTACTCCAACTTGTCTATGTAACGTTCTCCAATCAGCTCATCTTTGGCATCCCACAACTGCCCCAGTTCACCGGCCATGCAGGTCATGCAATTGAGCGGAGGTAATCTTTTTGCCAGTCGCAGCGTCGAGGTCAGATCCACCCCACAGGGCGCACAAATCCCCTCAAAGAACTCAAGTTGGGAATCTTATGCAGAGCAGTAGATTGGCAAGTCTCGTCTATGGCACAGATATGTAGCCAGTCGTTGTCCCTCTTGTCCGAGTCAAGTGCTGAACAGCTCGACATCCGGGAGGGCTTTTTCTAACCGGGATCAACCTGGCAAGTTGACATGGACAACACACAGTGGCTGGAACTTTTTCATCCGTTTACTGCTGTTCGGACTATACGTACATCTGGCAAGCTACGGTCGCTCATCGTGTCTACGTGCCTCGTGCTCTCACTGCGGCTATTGTTCTCACCCTTTTATGGCATGTTTCTTTCATTCTTTTATCGTGCGCTTTCAACAGGTTGCTGCGGTGTCCCATGATGACCTACCGAGGCACTCAAACCTTGATACGTACTCCACTTTACTCTTCGGTTCTGAGCTCTCGTCTCGATGTGTCTTGTGTCTCCCAAACCTTCTGTGCAGGCATCATGCCCTTCTATATTTCTGTATCTAAGTTCCGACTTTTTACTTTCCGATCCGTTCTCTTCGAGCCCGCTGGCTTCGTAGGATTACTTCTGACCCCGTACTCTACGATTTTGGGCCACACGCACCTGTGCTCCCCCAAGTATTCCAAGTCCCTAGCCTATGGAATAGAAGAAAACTGTTGGCCAGTAACATCCTAACGTTGCGCCAGCCATCCGTGACTAAGGGAGACCTATTAGCCATCATCGCGCGCCGCGCTGTGTGCGTCATCGCCCGAGCCGCAATGGAGACAGCCCTTGCTGCGCTTTTCTGTAGCTGCCAGTGTAAGGCCGCAACCATGCTTTGATGCTGTGAGTATGAACCGTTTCAAATGAGGTCGTTTCCAGGATATGCTTGGTGCGTATCGTCATTCCCCAGCCCGGTATCGTCAGTATCGATAATCTAAACCTCCCACTACTTACGCGCAAGAATGTCAGGGTCATAAGACGTAGTATATGAGGACCTATGCCGTTCACAATGATGGGAGCAAAGGAGACATTTTAAATTCCACCAGCGCTGCTAACAGAGCCTGGGTTTGAGATCGACTCTTGGTAGGTATCAAAGGCTGAAAATTATATTGTTGTGCGAGGACAACTACTTGTTAGCGTGGAGAGAATCTGAATGTAGTTGAGTGCACACATAGATCTGTCAGCTAGTGCCGGGTTGCTCATATTCCCACTACTCGCCTGGAAATCGTACTCAGGTTCTTCGACCACCATTAGGGGTTTACAGGGTTGCGTTTTCACGCCGATTTCGGTTTTGATTTCACGTTTGATTTCGTC